>JAVTVY010027996.1:0-104832 GCA_036873755.1 Hanleya hanleyi | reverse complement strand
TACTTGTTCCTGATATTTGCCTAACCTTTGACGGCAGGTTTCGACCTGGTTCAAGAATTCCCCCTCAATGTCGTCGACACGCTGTAGTTCCTTAGTGGATCTCTCCTCTATCATATGATGGAGTTCCTCGGCGTGTTCTGTGATTGCTTTTCTTGTGAATTCATACTGTTTGCAGACTTTCTCAGAGAACTCGTCCAAATTTTCCAGGTCTCGGTCAGTGCTTTCGAGTTCTGCCTTCAGATTCAACTTGTCATCTGCCAATTGCTTCTCGACGAACTGCAGCCTCTGGGCAAGAGAAATGGTTTTGTGTGATTTGTGACCTTCACACACACAAGACAGACACAGAGTCTCCTCACATTTCAAACAGTACACGTTTGGTGGTTCACCATGCTTGGAACAAGACAGATTGGCCGAGAACATTTCCGTCGATGGCGCAGTTTCGATTCGAATGATACCAGTCCCACGAGTCGCATTATGCTTGAACAGTTTGTGATCAGGGATACAGAATCTACATATATCCATGTCACATTCGATACAGCGGAACTGGGCTACGATCCAACTTCTGTTACAGATTTCACAGCAGCTGTTGTACGGCTTGGTTCCGATTTCGTCGAGTAAACTTGATATGTAAAAGTTTGGTGGAAAATCTCGAATGCCACCTCCAGTGGGCACCATGATGTCAGCACGACACTGCGGACATCTGAAGAATCGCCCGGTGGCTGTAGACAGACGAACATACTCGACCAGACAATCTAGACACACAGAGTGATGACACGGCATTATACGGGGATCTTTGTATTCGTCCATGCATATTGGACACAACAAGAGACGTTCTCGAAGACGCTCGATCTTGTCCATTTCCATACTGGAGGATGCCATAGCACACCTGTCAATTAAATAAGAAAATAATTAATTGTGGATAAATTAATCAGTCTTATAACTTTGGTTAGGATTAAATTGAGGTACATGTATTCAGACAGTGTGAGCTGAGCTGATCTCACTAGGATCTCACCCAATGTCCACAATCCCAAGGAGGATCATAAATTGTGGAGTCCACAACCAAACAGAGTTTCATCTAAGGATCTCCAGACAAAGCAGGACAATATTGTCTGGGTACAACAACAAGTCTAGATATCAGTCTTTTCAGCACTAAAAAGGCCTGAACAATACATCCTTACATGAAAGACCGACTCTGACTAGCCCAAAATAGGTTCATACAACTTGAAGCTTCCAATTTTCAAGGTAATTAATAGTTCCCGTTTTCAAGGCATATTAAATAAGATCAATTAACGGATTTACTTTTTACTTAAACAGGAGTATGAAGGTCCTGTCAATAGATATATTGTTCATACACTGTCTTTCAATAGCCTTGGAAATTCATTACAAATGGATGATTACTGAATATATCTCTATGATAGGGTTAATTTTGCCATCCAATGGCAAAGGACAGTACAACTTTGAGCTAAAACTTGACAATTGTATTGACAGCAAAGCCAAAGGACAGGAATTCCCATTTTCCAGATCTTTGACACAATTTTCTATTTTTCAAGACATTTTAAGGCCTTGAATTCTAAATTGTCATTTTCAAGACATTTCTAGGCTTTCAGGGTAGTGTACGACCCCTGCCATAAGCATAAAAGGCCCGGGAAAACAGGTGACATTGGTCTATCATGCTTATAGCCATCTTCACAAGTCCTAAATCCTCGCAGAGGGTTTACCTGGAAATTTTTGGTGATTCGAATGAGTTCTGAGTCATTGCCTCTATTACATGTATACAATCTTGTACATTTCAACCCCACACTTGTTTTGATTTAGCATATCAGTATCCCAAGCCTGCGATTTTTGCTTTGACTTCTAATGTCGATTTCAGCCCGACATCAAAGTAGTTTGCCAGCAATGAAATTCAAACCTGTCACATCTCATATCTCGCAGCGGATTGGCGTAATCAGCTAGCTCAGTGCGTTCACTGATTGGTTTGCTTCAGAGGAAATCTCTTGATGTATTAATATCCAGAACTGATATGGGCAACTAACCAAGCCAGTGTATCGATCCTAACAGATCAATCGATACACTGGCTCGCGAGGATGGCTTATAGCCAGAATAAAGTCACCCAGCCCTGTTTCGTAATTGTATAGGATTCATTTAATATAGTAACTGAGGACCAAAGTTGTGTGATTGATTACAGGTTGCTATAATGGTTACAAATTACACCATTATATGAGCAATTCTTCAGCAGGTTTAAACTTTACATGATAATTTGAGTACATCATAAGCAAGATGTACATGTTCATCCTTAAACTGAGCTAAAAATACCTACCTACATCAGGCTACATGTGTAAACCTGCCTCACTACATATACATGTATTTTAGTGCTGGCCAAGCTGTACCATACACATTGTATATAATTTGGTATACCTAAATCAAAGCTTATTTCAGATGGTTGAATATAAATTATACAAGTAGTACATGTATGTTATAGGTACAACCTTTGTTTATACACTTCAACTAGGTCAAATCACATATTCCAGACCACCCTTTTCAAAATTGTAAGAACATGACTAACTTACATGTACATGTAAATATCTAAAGATCTAAGGCCCCATAAAAGAAATGCCTTGTTTCCCATCACCGCCCGCCCCGGTTTTTCCGCCCGCCCCATTTACTTTTTATTTTTTCTCACTTGCCTTGTTGGTGTTTCTTTTGGTATGAAAATGAGGCTGAACTGACTTTGGTTTGCATCAGCGACTGTTGTGGCGCGCTACGAATGCTTGTTGTGGCAGAGGAGCTGGGGTGATGTCAAGATTTTATACGCGACAGTCTTACCTTGTGTGATTACCCGGGCCTTGCCAGCAACTTGATGTTTCTTCTGTGCGCCATTGGATGTCATGATTATTAGATACTGTCCTGGATCGAGACTTCTTACTTGACTGTTTTGTGTGTGGAGATACTGAAGATGTTTATCTAGTCGTCCTTTCCAAGACTGATAATAATTCTGTTATTTTTTTATCTGTAATTGGACCTCATTGAAGGTCTTTCAATGACAAGTATCTTTGCTGTAATCAAGGTGACATGTCCGTGATATTGTCGCGCTGTTTGCAATTTTATGGTTGTAATCTCATTTTGCGTTCTGTTTGTGTATAAATTTCTAGTCGTATATAAATGTATAGTAGTAACACAGGAACACAACATCTCCAGCATTGTCACCGTATAAATGTATAGTTGATATTCATTTTCCATTGAAGAACTTACGTTGTTCTATTCCTCAGTGATATAGTATGACTGCCCAAGGTAATATTCATGATCGTCAATTCATGATCGTCATGTTCTTCATTTCGTGAGAATAGGTCAGCTTATTGTTTCCTGCTGGAATAAAACACCCACAGTTTTTTCCTTTCAAATCACAGTGATTCAGATTTTATCAATACCATCTTTCGAGTTCTGTCTATCTGCATAGGAATGGAGAGTTTGCGACTACAAAATCAGAATGAGATGACCTCACATATAGCAGTATGCAGGAGGTGAGAATGGAAATACAAACGCCATGGGATTTCTCCCGATTTATCCAATGTATTTATTCAATCTTTAGCAATACCGTGTACAAAATGAAACTTTAAAATGAATTGTATACCATTTTAGGACCAAATTAGACTATCACTCTCTTAATATCAGTGGATTCCTGAATGAACTGAACCATTCCTATGCCCTTCCGAAAATAAAAAATAAAAAAGGACCGCCCGTCCGACTTTTTGAAAAGTCAGTGATGGGAAACAACGCATTTTTTCATGGGGCCTAAAGAAGAAGCTCCTGAGCGAGATCTAATTGTGAATAAATTGACTCAAGCAATGACTTAAGTACATGTACATGTAGATCTATATCCGTTGATTAATCCAGACAATTTAAATTATGCCACTGGGAGCATAGAGGGGCTACTGCCTGGAAAGTTAGTACCACTTCTTATTTTTTTTGCAAATCACCAACATATTAGTCCCTTTCTGTTCCCTGTCAGTTAAAGTCGAATTCAATATATGATACCTTGAGCTCGGGCTTTGTGACGTGGTGTTTATGCAGGCCTCCCTTCGATATCTTTTGTTTTCCGCTCATATCATGATGCCAGGATAGATCTGTGAACATTCTGATTTTTTCAGACACAAAGTTTGGCTTGGATGGAAACATTTCAGAGAGAAGTTTTTGCATGGTGAGTCATACATGTAGCTGTATTTCAACAAAAACAGTGGTTTTTTAGAGGTGGGTGTGGTGGTCTGCATGGCTGCCATTGGCAAAGTGACATTTTCTGTAGGACTTTTAAATTCAGCATATATTAAAAAAGAGCCTGGACGATCCATTTTTACCCCTCGGCCATTTTGGCCTCGGGGTATTGTTGTCACCATGTACGCGGTGTATGTCTGTCCGTCCGTCCATTAACGCATTTTAGGCAAAATCGCTCGAGACACAACCACCAAATTTTGAACACTTATTTATCTAGTGCTAAATCAGATGCCTATCAAAATAGGCCCCCCTCGGCCTATATTTTACAGAGTTATGCCCCTTTACAGATATATTAATTTCTATTTCTGTCCTTTATATGCTTGAATGTAACCAACTATATCTGCAGAACTGTGTTCGATATAACTATTATATTTTGAAAACTTATTTATATTGTTGTATTCTAGAAGCCAACAAAAACTTACTCGCCTCGACCCTTATTTCACAGAGTTATGCCCCTTTTCGGGTGCAGTCATCTCTGATTTTGTGATATACATGTATGCTTCAATGACGTAACTAGTTATATATAATTAACTGTGTTTGGTACAGCTACCAAATTATTAGCAAACTTTTTTATCCAGTTGTATTCTAGATACCTACAAAATAATTAGTTGGCTCGGCCCGTATTTTATGGAGTTATGCCCCTTTCAGATGTAATAATCTCCGATTTTGTGACCTGTAGTTGAATGTTCAAGTTATAGCTCAAGATCCGTGTTCAGTACAGATGCTAAATTTTGGAAACTTATTTATCTACTTGTATTCTTACCCCTCGGCTATTTTGGCCTCGGGGTATTGTCGCCATGTATGTCCAACCGTTACTGCATTTTAGGCAAAACCGCTGGAGACCCAACCACCAAATTTTTAACACTTATTTATATAGTGCTAAGTGACAGATGCCTATCGAAAGTGGCTCTCTTCGGCCTGTATTTTACAGAATTATGCCCCTTTACAGATATAATAATTTCTATTTCTGTCCAATATGCTTGAATGTAACCAACTATATCTGCAGAACTGTAATATTTTGCATGCTTAGTTCTATACTGCATGTCTGATCTTTGATACATCCATACACTGTAAATTGTAAATTACCTTTAGCTCGATCATCCCACATAGTAATATCTCTTCCCCAGTTCACACTACACATGGGTCTCAATCACCTAGGGGTTTTGATTAATCAATCTCATGTATTGGACTACCTTCAACGAGGTCCAATTACAGATCAAAAAGTAACAGAATTATTATCAGTCTTGGAAACGGCGACTAGATAAACATCTTCAGTATCTCCACACACAATTTTACAAACAACAAAGACCATACTGGCGATGATGGTAATACGATCACACACACACGCACTTGCCCCACAACAGCTGTAGCGTGCCACAACAAGCATTCGTAGCATGTCACTGGTGCAAACTAGTTCAACAAGCTGAACTCTACTGACATTTAATTTTGTGATATTGATTATGTAGGGTGCAGCCGTTGAATCGAAATTTCCTATCGCAAAATTTTCGCCTCCCGACCTAGGTAACAGCGGGTGGATTTGCGCTCATAAAAATCGATAATACCTACCGCTTTGTGCTCGTTTGGATAGAATACATATTTGCCTACTTCCCTGGCCATTTATTTTCTCTGTCCAGCTCCTTTCATTCCCATAAACGGCAAAGAAGAAAATATCATCGCGGACGATCTTCCAAAAACGAAATCGGCCGCCATTTTGAAATGTCACTATGGTGGCACGAGACTAATTTGTAAATTCGGGATTGTAGACAGGAAGGTCGGAAACGGCTCATTCATAAGGCTGTCACATTATCTACATTTAAATGTAAAATTGTAACTATCGGTATCAAGCATAATAGAAGGCACATACTGAGAAAGATAATTCACGAGATTTTTCATCTCCCTAAGCGACTGGGTCGACTTAGCGGATTCAGTTTTTCCGACTCTTGTAATCCTGAATTTAGAATAACCTCACGTGAGAGAATCAGGGTCACGCGAGAGTGTTCTATAATGGCGGCGGATTTCGTGTTTGGAAGATCGTCCGCGATGATATTTTTTTCTTTTGTCGTTTATGGAAATGAAAGGAGCTGGACAGAGAAAATAAATGGCCAGGGAAGTAGACAAATATGTATTCTATCCAAACGAGCACAAAGCGGTAGGTATTATCGATTTTTATGAGCGCAAATCCACCCGCTGTTACCTAGATCGGGAGGCGAAAATTTTGCGATAGGAAATTTCGACTCAACGGCTGAACCCTACATAATCAATATCACAAAATTAAATGTCAGTAGGGTTCAGCTTGTTGAACTATGGTGCAAACCAGAGTGAGTTCAGCCTCATTTTCATACCAAAAGAAAACCAACAATGCAAAAATAAATAAATCGGGGCAGGCGGAAAAATCGGGGCAGGCGATGATGGGAAACAAGGCATTTTTTTTTATGGGGCCTAAACTAAATTTGGTATTCCAAGCCACCAGGTCGTGAATATTTAAAATTAATAGTCTTATGACATCACGGTCGCATTTTAACTCTGCTTAATCCAAGATTTATGCCAACAACAAAGTCTTGATCTGTTGATTGGGAGTTGTTGTTGTTACACAGTATTCTGAGAGCAAGGCGGCCGACGAAATTTGGCGCCAACCTACATGCTACAATGGTTTCGTCAATCTTTTCAAAAGACTTTTGTCGAAGAAACGTGTAAGTTAACTTAGACCCTTAACATTTCTTACATGTACGAACCAGCGAACGGTATACAAACGTGCATGGTAACTACTTACTTTTTCCACTTTGCTTTCAGGCAAAACTTGTGAAGTCCAAACAGGAACACCCGCACCACCTGTCTTGCGCAGATAGAAAGGGATATCCCCGATCTATTTTTAGCATAACCACGTGGGTGAATCACACCAAGGGGAGAAACTCTTGTAAGCGTCTCGCACTGGACATTTTTGCCGGCGGAAGAAAACCAGAAGGTGAAAATGAAAGACACAACTTCATCAGGTGGATCAGTTGTGTGCCATTTAAGACAACTGTTGAGCCATGTTGATAATCTCCCTGTCCATGTACATTTCGTTTAATTCGTCTTACGATGCCAGTGGCAACACTGAAAAATGAAGAAGCAGGGAGTAGATATCATCCAGGTCCCAGTTTTCGTTTTAGGGCGTGCAAGTAGATACATGTAGCTTAGTTTTGAGGTCTTCCTTCCTTCTGTCACTGCACCATGTAGTCCAATATAGTGGATGACTGGCAACCTTTCTTTCTTATTTGGATGTTCGATTGGGCTGTGCAGTCTCATCGGTAACGGAGCCCCTAGTCCAGTATAACGTGACACCAGGCTTTCTCTTTTAATATGCTGTTGTTTACTGACAAGCCATGGTAGTCCCGTAGGCCTTCATAGTAAACACAAATCGAATTACCACCGCCAACATATCAGCGGGAAAAACGGCCCAATATGAAAAAATAAAGAATTTCCCTGCCCACTCACCTTGATTATTTCAAATACCAATACATACTGCATACATATCACATAATTTCCAAGTCTGACACGTCCAATAACACGAGGATGCACCTTCTTTATCTGGAGACTCTTCTCCGTGCGAACAATCTTCCCTCGCAATATGGCGACAAAAGAAAGGACTTTGACCCTTATCCTTATATGGGTATATCACGTGCTCACTAAACTGCTCGCATCGTACGCAATGTTTGGGGGAACTCCCTGGGCCACCAAGGGGCCTTCTGAAATTATCATATTACGTTACAGAGTATCATTGAATAACAATTAAACGGCTGGAGAAATCCGTGCTGTCTTTATTCCATTGTACCAGTTTGATCGCAACACGGCCGTTTAATTGTTATTCAATGATACTCTGTAACGTAATATGATAATTTCAGAAGGCCCCTTGGTGGCCCAGGGAGTTCCCCCAAACATTGCGTACGATGCGAGCAGTTTAGTGAGCACGTGATATACCCATATAAGGATAAGGGTCAAAGTCCTTTCTTTTGTCGCCATATTGCGAGGGAAGATTGTTCGCACGGAGAAGAGTCTCCAGATAAAGAAGGTGCATCCTCGTGTTATTGGACGTGTCAGACTTGGAAATTATGTGATATGTATGCAGTATGTATTGGTATTTGAAATAATTAAGGTGAGTGGGCAGGGAAATTCTTTATTTTTTCATATTGGGCCGTTTTTCCCGCTGATATGTTGGCGGTGGTAATTCGATTTGTGTTTACTATGAAGGCCTACGGGACTACCATGGCTTGTCAGTAAACAACAGCATATTAAAAGAGAAAGCCTGGTGTCACGTTATACTGGACTACGGAGCCCCTTGCTTGCCACAGACTACACAGAGACTTGACACAAAACTAAATGCTATCTTCCACCCTGACAGCTTGTGTCACTTATGTCCCTACTCTCCTTGCTCCCCCACTGATTCACACTGCATAGTTCGCGCCTCTTGGTCATTAGAGGGCACTTCATCTGGTCACCGTGCCGTAATAGTTCAACAATCTAAACCCTACATTTAATTTTGTGATATTGACAATATGGGTTTAGCCGTTGAATCGAAAATCCCTACATGTATTAAAAAAATTTGGCCTCCTGACCTGGGTAACATTGAGTAGATTTGCACTCTTAAAAATCAATCATACCTACCACTTTGCACTCGTTTGGATAGAACAGGTTGGCGAAAATACCTTGATCGAGGTATTATACCTTCAAGCAATGGATGCTGTTGAAAGATTCATGCAGTCCGGCATGTGCGTGAATGTCCACATCTTCCATAAATGTATAAAAACTGAAGTTGACATAGCCCTATACCCCAATCGAGGTATAGGCTAATACCTCGATCAAGGACCTTGATCGGGGTATTATACCTTGATCGAGGTATTAGCCTATACCTCGATTGGGGTATAGGGCTATGTCAACTTCAGTTTTTATACATTTATGGAAGATGTGGGCATTCACGCACATGCCGGACTGCATGAATCTTTCAACAGCATCAATTGCTTCATGGCAACGTATTGCTTCGTTTTATGCGACTAATCATTCAAATTAGCCTCTTCAATATTTCAAAAATGAAATATGGCTTCAAATGACATATTCGGTGAAATTTATTCTGTAAATGAAAAAAGCATGAGGTGGCATACTTCCATATCAAGGTCATGCGCAAATTGCAGGATTTGAGAGGCAATGCCTAGTTAATAAATCAAGTTTAACTGACAGATACATAATCTAAACTGCTAGCATGTGCACATAAAGAACAGACCTCTGCTCTGGGTATTATGATCCTGCCATGTGTATGCATGCTAGGAGATTGTGCATTGCATCAGACAATTTAATCAAATTTATTAATCAGTTAGTGCATCTACATTCATGCAACATGGATATGACTTTTAGATGGAAGTATGCCATCACATGCCATTTTCATTTACATAATAAATTTCACCGAATATCTCATTTGAAGCCATGTTTCAGTTTTGAAATATTAGAGTGGCTAATTTGATTGATTAGTCGCATAAAACGAAGCAATAAGTTGCTGTGAAAATCATGGAACAAAGAAGCCATAGATGTTGTTGAAAGATCCATACAGTCCAGGGTATGTGTGGATGTCCACATTTTCCATAAATTGACAAAAACTGAAGTTGACATAGCCCTATACCCCAATCGAGGTATAGGCCTATACCTCGATCGAGGTATAATACCCCGATAAAGGTATAATACCTCGATCAAGGTATTTTCCCCAACCTGTAGAATACATAATTGCCTACTTCTCTGGCCATTTATTTCCTCTGTCAAGCTTCTTTCATTTCCATAAACACTGATAAATGACAAAAAAAAAATATCAAGCTTGATCTTTCGAAAACTAAATCGGTAGCCATCTTGAAAATATCGCTATGGTAGCACGAGACTAATTGTAAATTTCAGGATTGTGGACAGGAAAATTTTGCGATAGGAATTTTCGGTTCAACAGCTAAAACCTACGTTGTCAATATCACAAAATTAAATGTCAGTAGGGTTTAGACTGTTGAACTACGTGTGTTAGCTCGGAGGTAATCATATTCCTCATACTGACCACTGACCTACTTCACATAATTAGGTCACACCCACATCCTCAACAGAGCTTTGCTTTCCTGATAGTGAGATCACGATTTTTACGTAAATGGGAGCCATTTCATTATTTTGACAGCGAGATTCCCTCTTACATCATCGCTCCAAGGAATTATTTCCATCTTTATTAACAGTCAACATTCAATTCAGAATCTGAAACACTTGAACATTGTAGTTACGTTACCAATGTAGGCAACTTGATCTCCTAATAATATACTCATGACGATAATTTACGTGGTCTTATCAGTGGGATTTTAACAAAATTAACAGTGACTCTGTTAATGATTTGAAGGGATTAATGAACAATTCTGGGTGGTAACGGGATGTACATGTGTGTACGAATGGGTCTTCCATGAATTACAAAAAAGTGGACACAAATTTTTCGACCTATTGTACCAGATTGGCATAATTCTTAGGTTTGTTTCTAGCAATACATTGGGAAGACCCTGTTTCTCAAAGTATCAAATGATTCCCAACATGTGTCGGTGTGTGTGTACGTCACTTCCCTGATTGTGCCAAAATTGAAGGCTGCCTAATTTTTTTTATGCCGATTGGACAACATTTATGTGCCGATGGTTTAATCAGAGATGAATAGATACCTGGAATATGCCATTTTGTGGATCTAAGCTGTATGAATACGTTCAAACTGGTCAGTGATCATGTCAATGTTTTATTGCATCAAAATTTGACCATTTCATAGGTCCAGAGCGACAATAGGCCTACTACATGTATGTGACTGTGATATGGACCAGCAGACATAACATATTAAAGGAGGACGTATTCCATCATATTGAACTTTGCGTCATGCTGTCTCTTATTCAATTTACATGTACAGTCCAGGACAACTAACCTCCACGGGCTGTACTGCTCCATCTTGCAACAAAAACAAGCCTTTCCCATTCTCTGTCGGTCATTTCCACATAAATGTTGCACGGGTGACAAATTTTCACTTTCCATCAGCATATTTAATTGTGATTTTTATTTAAGCTATATTAATCAAAGTTTCATGAAAGCAGGTTTTTTGTCATCTGCAATAATAATATAATAATAATACTTTATTTAACGAGGTGAAATCATTTGGTACAAGTACCAATCTTCCTTGAAACCCTCGACAAAGTCCACACTCACACACAACATGCACACAGACTTACAATATAAACAAAATAATAAGATCGAACAGTTCTGTCATGTGAACAACTATTAGAGACACACTCTATGAGCAATGCCGGAATCATACATTGGAAAAAATCCAAGTTTCCATTCGTCTCTTGAAAATATTTAAATTATTTGACAGTTTAATATTTAGGGGCAACTGGTTCCAGAGAGTCACGCCAGAATATTGAAGTGAGCGCTTGAAAGATTCGGTCCTGGGTTTGGGTATAATCAGATTTTTTGATGATGTAGAACGTAATTGTTTTTGAAGTACAGAGGCAGTTGAAATGAAATTTTGAGACAAATATTCAGGTGCTAAGTCATTCAAACATTTAAACATCAAGATTGATTTATGGAACTTTATCCTTTCATAAATGGTCATCCATTTCAATGACCTGAAAAGTTCATGGCTTGGGGTACTATAGTTTGCATCTAGTATTATTCTTGCTGCATATTTCTGGAGACGTAGGATACAGTCGAGTGACTCTCTGGAAGCAGAGCCCCATATGGAACAACAATAATCAATTAGTGGTAAAACATAAGCATTATAATACAGAACTCGTGCAGCCAATGGCAAATGCTTCTTAATTCTTTTTAACAGAGCAAGCTTGGATGATATTTTTTTGCATTGACTTCGGATGTGTGAATGCCAGGAGAGCTTTTCGTCTATAATAACTCCCAGTAACTTAGCCTCAGATACATTTTCAATAGATGTTCCATTTATATCTACATTTAATGGCCTACCACGTTTAGCTAAATTTTGACAAGACCCTACCTTCATACACTTTGTTTTAACAAGGTTAATGGCCATTTCATTATCTTCGCACCACTGGTGGATAACATCACTCTCTTCATTTAACACATTTTCAACAATGTCTAAGTTTTTAGCAGATGTGGACACAGTTGTATCATCTGCAAACAAATCTATGATACATTTTTTAACATGAAGAGGGAGGTCGTTTATAAAAATTAGGAAAAGCAGAGGTCCAAGTATCGACCCTTGAGGAACACCACACCCTATTTCTTTAAAATCAGAATGAATATTCCCTAAGCAAACTTTCTGCTTTCTATTGGATAGGTAACTTTTGAACCAAATAAGGCAATTTTCATTTAGTTGGTAACATGCTAGTTTTTGCAAAAGCAGATCATGACTGACAAGGTCAAAAGCTTTTCGTAAATCAATGTACAATACCCCTGTGATCTGACCACTGTCAATCTTTGTAAGCCAATCATCGATGATTTTAGTCAGAGCAGTTTGGCAGGAGTGTCGGGACCTGAAGCCGGATTGAAGTTCATGAAGTAGTTTATTGGTGTTGAGAAAGTCAGAAAGTTGATTTGCAATATGTTTTTCTAGTATTTTGGCAAGGGTTGGCAAAATAGAAATAGGTCTGTAATTGTTTGGAGAGGCACGCGATCCAGTCTTATGAATAGGGGTTATTCGAGCGAGTTTGAATTCATCAGGAAAGATCCCCGTTCCGATGGACTGATTGAATATAAATGTTAATGAGGGTGTGATGAATGGAGCAGCTAAGGATAGAAGTCTGGGGCCAATTCCATCCAGGCCAGTGGATTTCTTGGGATTTAAAGCAATTAAATTCTTGAAAACATCTGTCTGTGATATAAATTCAAGATTAAAAGACTTGTCTTTGGTCATATGGTTACTGATATATTCTTGGAGCCTTTGTAAATCTGCTGCTGTTGACCTCTGTTGTGTTGTGTTATTTATTTGGGCAAAAACATCATTGAGTATATTTGCAATGTGTTGCGTATTGATAGCCTGCTTTTGTGTTTGACTGTCTTCTAATACAGTAGGGAATGGGGGAGAAGGTGATTTACCACTTAAACTATTCAACATATTCCAGATAGATTTCGAGCTTGATTTATCTTCAATAGCTGATTTGACCTGCTTAGATTTAGCTTCTTGTATTAGGGACTTGGTTTTATTGCGCCAGAAACAGTACTGGGTAGCATCTTTTTTCCTGTGATAAAAGTCCCTGTTATAACGAGCTACCTTTATCTCATCTGAATACCACTCCGGTTGTTTGTACCTTTTCACATTTCTAGTCTTTAAGGGTGCATGTTTTTCGATGACTCCATTAAATAAGGAATACCGTCCATGTTGATAATGCAGCATTTGGATCACTCTCTGATTCGACAGTTTGGAAAGGTACATTAGCTAGATCCTGTAAAAAAACTGTTTCATCGAAATGCTTGAAGTCCCTGTATGTAATTTTGATGTGTGTATTTTTACGCTGTTTAACATAGCTATGCTTGGTAACACATGTCGGATAGTGGTCGCTAACAGCATAATGGGGAACTTTCAGTTCAATGACATCTGAAGGCACAGTTGTGTAAACATGGTCCAGACAACTTTCTGTGGTGCTAGTCACTCGTGTTGGCTCTTTCACCAGTTGATGCAAGTCATAGGTTAGAGTTAGGTTTTGCCACCTATGGGGAATTTCATTTGGCATCAAGTAATCAATATTTAAATCTCCAAGTATCATAATTTCTTTGTTTTCAAGTGAGGCTTTTAGTAATTCATCATCAAAATAGTCATACCAAATGGAACGGGAACTTGGCGTTCTGTAAACAAAACATAATAAAAATGGTTTTTCCTTACTGTTTCTGACCTCAAGCCATATGCTTTCAATATTGGAAATTTCCAGGTCTTTTCGTCTTGTCACAGAAAGGTGGTTTGCTACATAAACTAATAATCCACCACCAGAACTGTAAGTTCTATCTTTTCTGAAATCTTCACATCTATACCCACTAACATTTAGATTTTTATCTGAGAACTTTTCATCTAAAAAGGTTTCTGTAAACCCAAGGATATCATAATCTTTACTGAAAATGGTACATTTGAGCTCATCTAACTTGGGGAGAATATGCTGTACATTCAAGTGCATGAGTTTTAGACCTTTTTGTTTTAATAAGAACATTTCTTTATCAGAATCCAAGCTTGCTCTGTCAGAAAGGTGATCATAATTCTTAACATTTTTAGTAAAATTTGATTTTGTAACGAGTTCTTTAAGATTAAAATTGTTAATTTCTCTAGCAGTAAAAGTTACTATTGTCACAAATAAAACAGCACATATAGTCAAATAAGTTGAAGTATATACATTTTCAAAATTAACTAGACAATTGGATGGACAAATATTACTTTCAGGTATAAAATCAATGTGAGAATCAGTACTGCATGTATTTACTAAGCACATGGAAGTAGGTGTATCACACACTGTATTATCACATTCACACTTCTGTAAACTCAAGGAAGATTTGGTGTTTTGATGCTCTTGATCAGAAAAAAGATTAGAGCAACAGCATGTTACATTTAAATTGTTACATTCGGCACATACTGAATTAAGAAAGTCAAACTGATTTGATAAACAAACACTGGCTTCAATACTGGCACTGGAATTATTGTTAGAAGAAGACTGGAGCAGTTCAGATTTATTGAAATATAGTTCATCTTTGCTCACGTTTATCACAGCAGAATTATCTATCACATAAGTTTTGTCAGTGGCTGACTCTGCCTTGCCACTTTCCTATGCATGGCGTGTGTAGAAATAGCAAAACTTGCTTTTGTGTCCATCACACTTACACACCCAGCACCGCACTGGTTTACCATGACTACACCTTACATCTGTATGACTTGGTTCCCCACAGTATCCACAGAAATCATAATGCAACTGTCAGGTTTTTAAAAATCTGCACTCGAATATGGGTAAAATTCTAAAACATTTTTTACTAAAATGTATACCAAATTCATGATTTTCCTCCAGACATAGAAACTTGACTCAACAATATGTTTCTTTGTTTTTTAAATACACCATCATGTCTAAGTTCCACAGTGAATACCATTTTACAATTGAAGTAATTATTTCCAAAATAATTGAAAAAATTTACTGCATGGTGTGGGTGTCCCGTCTGTCACAAAAACGGATGATTTTTTAGGTTTTTCTTGAGTAAAATAAATTCTATAAAGGGAAAAAAGCCAGTGACATTATTATTTATCTACTGTAACACCTTCTAACCAGATGCAATTAATTATTTCATTCTTGGTCAAATACGCTGATAAAAATTTCGACTCCATATCTGTCCCGTCTGTCACAAAACGCTTCAAAAAGCAGCCATAGATTATTGAGTTTTGCGTTCATATGGCCTCAAACCAAACACTGTTTAGTAATCTAGATGCAATGAACATTCTGATGAATGCACAAACCTATATGCCTTGAAAAATTAAGTTTGCAATACAAAATACATAAAAATGTGTAAATACATTAAATTGTGACAGACGGGACATGTGACAGACGGGACACTGAACTGATAACAGCGGATTTTGTGAAAATATGACCTAAAACCAAACAATGTGAAGTAAACTAGTGCACAATGAACATCTTAATTGTAGCATTGATCTACATGATTAAAAAAAGTCTGGAAACAGGAAGATAAGTTATAGGGCATGAGATAATGTCCCGTCTGTCACGATAAGTTGTCCCGTCTGTCACGTCACTAAGTGGCAAAAATCCATAATTAATCCCTCTTCATAGAAAAAATGTTAACCCTAACTCTGATTATTTGATTAGTCCACTAACATTTGATTTACATTAAAAGTTGATTTTCATTTGAGAAGGAGATAGAAATCAATCTTGTCTATTCCTTTTTCAAATGCGTGGTCCCTGCTTGTCCCGTCTGTCACATTTGTCAATTCCAGTTGAGAAGAAAATATTAATAATAATTATTTCAATGTTTCTGTCTTAAGTTAAAGTACAACTAGTTCACTAACCACTGATAAGTTTTTGCTTAGATTTTTATTAAATTTAGTTTGGTAGAGAGTTGTGTTAACATCACAGGGTGGCTATCTTTTGTCCCGTCTGTCACGCTGGAAATGACGTGTCCACTATTTTTATCGAGATCGGAAAACAGCTTGATAGCCTTGAGGAGCTGACGTGTCTGCAGTCAGTCTTCAAACATCAATGTTCGATTGAATTTCTCAACTTTACTGTCATCATCTTTGTATAGGTCACATGGTCAGCATACATCGCTTTACACTGATCACATGACCTGTACGAAGAAGATGGCAGTACCAGTGAACCCTATGAAAGCATACTGAAAAGGTGTCAGAAACTATTAGAACAGACTGTTACTTATTCAGTACAAAAATCTGTAACCTTTCACACACAGCATTTACCTCATACTCTACTCTCCCTCTCACCCCCAAGAGTGGTATACAGTGGAGTGAAGCCCAACTATCAAACACAAGCCAAACAAGTCCTAATTCTTCTGGGTATAACAAGCGCATGCGCGAAGTATAAATGTAATTTTAACACATGCTGGTACATGTAGATTGTTTCGATGGTTGACTGCATAGCGTGGTGCGCTATAGTCGGAAAGGTCCTGAGATTATATGCAGACTGTGGAGTGAAAATTTTCAGAAAATTCACTCAAGTTGAGTTGTGAAGCAATGTGGTGTGGTCCAGGGCAGGAATAATCGATCCACTCGGATGTGGTCCTGGCACAGATCAAGGGGGCCTAGCTACTATCTGGAGAAGTATGGCAGCTGCAACTGCAGGCACCAGAATACACGATGGATTTTCTATACTCATAAACAGCTTGTGTCACTTACGTCTCTACTCTCCTTGTTCCTTGTGTCATTAGGGACGTAAGTAACACAAGCTGTTTATAAGCATGTGGGTTTAAAATCTTGTATTGTTTTGTTTTGCGTAGTCAGTATTAAAAGCGTGTTTTGGTAATGTGTCCTGCTTCTCCTTCAGATCATATTCCCTACACCCTGTCCTCCCTCTGCCTCCCCTCCCCCCCCCCCTCCCTCCACCGATGTCCCAAGTGGCATACATGCAAGATATTCTGAATTACATCAATGAGAGATATATCATTATTCAAATATTGTTGGAAATGTGATTGAAGTAACCCAGATAAAGAAGAAAGTACTTTTATTTTTAAGCATTTCTCTTCTTACCCACCAATGTGATAACATGTACATATTTCAGATGATGGCGTGATGTAGACCAGTGTGTGCTTCGCTATAGAAGTAGAGCGTACTGTGATAAAAAAAGTTGGGCAGTGATGGATTTGAGAGACTTCCCCATACTTTTGGCTTTTTTCGCAAGTTTCATTTCGGGTGTGTGTCCTTCCGTCGGGGACAAGTCATGGATATTCCAGCGATGTCTTTGGGAATGTCAGTCATCAAATTGTTCTCATGAAAGAGCGTTCGTCGCTAAGCAGCCATATTCTCAGAAGTTATTACGCTGGAGCTGTATAGATGAGTGTAAATACACATGCATGTGGAAGACAGTGGACGCTTTTCAGAGAGATGGAAGCCATGTACCGCAGTTTTTTGGAAAGGTAAGTTTCACTCGTCTGGTTTAATTCCATTCTGTCTGATCATAGGTGATCTAGTATAATAATTATACCACATTATGCTAAACATGGATACAGTTTGATGCATACTTACTGTTCGTAGTCTGAATTAATCCACATGTATTTGTGAACTTAGGTCGGTCATAAGATGGAGAAGCACATGACAATTCTTCTTTAAATGTGATTCTATGAATAAACTTAAGAAGATTGAGAGTAGATAGACCTACCTCTATAATTTGCTAAACACACCCAGGCCAACCTTGTTAAAATTAAATTAGTGGTTTTAGATCAAGTGATAGTTAAATTCAGTCTTGATAAATTAATATCCTATCAATGCTCCCCAATCGTATATGTCGCTATGAAGGATCTTCAAGTGAATTCGATGTTCAGAGCACCCAGGTCATGAATATTTTATAACCTTATGACATATGGATGCATAAATTTGAACTAATTTACTTGCAGTCAGGGAGTGGGGATAGGATCATCGTCTCCATTTAACCTAAGGTTTATACCTTAGGACCAGTCCATATATCTACCCTGCAATTTGGTGCCAAAATGTCTGGAGCGCGGCAACATCAGAGGATATCCCACCAACATGGTGTCTGATTCGGCTGAGCCAACCAAAAATCCCCAACCATTATGTGCCTTATTTAGAAGCACTATGAAGAGTTCTCAGGATTGGTTGACACGCATGTTACTGCAAACTGGTTAGATCCTATAAGTGACATATCCAAATGGAGGAGCAGATAGGATTGTTATTCAACCAGCCTCACAATTTTGAATGCACTTTTTAAAGTAAGGTGACTTGTTTATCAAAATGTCAAAACAAGAATTGTTTCGATTTAAGAAATTTATATTGAACAGTGTAAGTTTAAGTATGTATACTCAATGTCTTTAATATTTTGGTTCTATTTTCAGTGGCCTTTTATCCGATTATTTGGAATACAAGAACCTGCATCTGTCCTGTTTTCTGTCCTCAATCTGCTGTGTCATCTCCTTATATTCAGTTTCCGTAGAAAAGTTCCGTCCTCTTCACCTATGTACTATGTTTGGCATGGAGGTGCTTTGGTAAGAAAAAAACTATGTTGGTCATCCTACATACATATAAAAGCAGGGGCTTGCAAGTATTCCATAAAGTGTTGGGGGATGGGGAGTGGAGGGATGGGGGGTGAGCACTTTCTTCGTAAATAAACTTGGGGGGAGGGATTGTTTATTGTACATGTATGTATTGTTATTCATCTAGAAAAAAATATAAAAATCACTGAGAGTTGGAAAAATTGATGACTGAACTGATAAAACAGTCATCAAAGTAATACTTCAGCTGTAGACACCCCTTTGCTATGACTGAGACAGGAATTCATGGGTATGTTTATTCTCATGGTCTCAAGGGAGAACACCAAGGGACCATAGTCTAGATACTGGATTGAGTAATACACAATGAGCAATTACTGAGACAAGTGAGAGGTGTTGCCGTTTTAGTATCATTATATTCTCACAAAACGAGCTATTTTATGGAGAGATAGCTGGGGCCCGGTAGTTCATCACAAGAATTGGATTCATTCATTTACCTACTCAAAGAAACCCCAAATAATAAGATCTCCAGTGTTTCTATTCTATAAGACCCATCATGATGAATGAATCCAATTCTTGTGATGAACTACCGGGCCCCAGCTATCTCTCCATAAAATAGCTCGTTTTGTGAGGATATAATGATACTAAAACGGCAACACCTCTCACTTGTCTCAGTAATTGCTCATTATGTATTACTCAATCCAGTATCTAGACTGTGGTCCCTTGGTGTTCTCCCTTGAGACCATGAGAATAAACATACCCATGAATTCCTGTCTCAGTCATAGCAAAGGGGTGTCTACAGCTGAGGTATTACTTTGATGACTGTTTTATCAGTTCACTCATCAATTTTTCCAAATTCCAGTGATTTTTATATTTTTTTTCTAGATGAATAAGAATACATACATGTACATGTACAATAAATCATCTCATAATTCTATCACCCTATTCAAATTCTAGCACATTTTTATAGTTTGACCAAATCGATAATCGTTTTATAAAACAATGAAGAAATAAAGGATTATCTGCATGATTTAGGACCAGTTTATCAACTTCTTCTAATAAACATGATCCCACCCCCCCCCAGATTTTATGATGGGATGTTTTACTTCCTGCGATTGAATAGTTAGAAGATTCCTATAATCTGTTTGTAGTTAGACCTTACGTGTATTTGGAGGTGAATGTTGTACTTTCCAGTTAACATTATAAATGGATTTATTCTTACATTAGCCCTGGTTCTGGTCTATTGTCTTACATTACAGATAGGTGTAAATGTCTGGTTCTGGTCTATTGTCTTACATTACAGATAGGTGTAAATGCCTGGTTCTGGTCTATTGTCTTACATTACAGATAGGTGTAAATGCCTGGTTCTAGTCTATTGCCTTACATTACAGATAGGTGTAAATGCCTGGTTCTGGTCTATTGTCTTACATTACAGATAGGTGTAAATGCCTGGTTCTGGTCTTTTGTCTTACATTACAGTTAGGTGTAAATGCCTGGCTCTGGTCTATTGTCTTACATTACAGATAGGTATACTATAAATGCCTGGTTCTGGTCTATTGTCTTACATTACAGATAGGTGTAAATCCCTGGTTCTGGTCTATTGTCTTACATTACAGATAGGTGTAAATGCCTGGTTCTAGTCTGTTGTTTTACATTACAGATAGGTGTAAATGCCTGGTTCTAGTCTATTGTCTTACATTACAGATAGGTGTAAATGCCTGGTTCTAGTCTATTGTCTTACATTACAGATAGGTGAAAATGCCTGGTTCTGGCCTATTGTCTTGCAATACAGATAGGTGAAAATTCCTGGTTCTGGTCTATTGTCTTACATTACAGATATGTGTAAATGCCTGGTTCTGGTCTATTGTCTTACATTACAGATAGGTGTAAATGCCTGGTTCTGGTCTATTGTCGTACATTACAGATAGGTGTAAATGCCTGGTTCTAGTCTATTGTCTTACATTACAGATAGGTGTAAATGCCTTGTTCTCGTCTATTGTTTTACATTACAGATAGGTGTAAATGCCTGGTTCTAATCTATTGTCTTACATTACAGATAGGTATAAATGCCTGGTTCTAGTCTGTTGTTTTACATTACAGATAGGTGTAAATGCCTGGTTCTAGTCTATTGTCTTTCATTACAGATAGGTGTAAATGCCTTGTTCTGGTCTATTGTTTTACATTACAGATAGGTGTAAATGCCTGGTTCTGGTCCATTGTCTTTCATTACAGATAGGTGTGAATGCCTGGTTCTGGTCTATTGTCTTACATTACAGATAGATGTAAATGCCTGGTTCTGGTCTATTATCTTTCATTACAGATAGATGTAAATGCCTGGTTCTGGTCTATTGTCTTACATTACAGATAGATGTAAATGCCTGGTTCTAGTCTATTGTCTTTCATTACAGATAGGTGTAAACGCCTTGTTCTGGTCTATTGTTTTACATTACAGAAAGGTGTAAATGCCTGGTTATGGTCTATTGTCTTGCATTACAGATAGGTGTAAATGCCTGGTTCTAGTCTATTGTCTTACATTACAGATAGGTGTAAATGCCTGGTTCTAGTCTATTGTCTTACATTACAGATAGATGTAAATGCCTGGGTCTGGTCCATTGTCTTACATTACAGATAGGTGTAAATGCCTGGGTCTGGTCTATTGTCTTACATTACAGATAGGTGTAAATGCCTGGTTCTAGTCTATTGTCTTACATTACAGATAGGTGTAAATGCCTGGTTCTAGTCTATTGTCTTACATTAGAGATAGGTGAAAATGCCTGGTTCTGGCCTATTGTCTTGCAATACAGATAGGTGAAAATGCCTGGTTCTGGTCTATTGTCTTACATTACAGATAGGTGTAAATGCCTGGTTCTGGTCTATTATCGTACATTACAGCTAGGTGTAAATGCCTGGTTCTAGTCTATTGTCTTACATTACAGATAGGTGTAAATGCCTTGTTCTGGTCTATTGTTTTACATTACAGATAGGTGTAAATGCCTGGTTCTAGTCTATTGTCTTACATTACAGATAGGTATAAATGTCTGGTTCTAGTCTGTTGTTTTACATTACAGATAGGTGTAAATGCCTGGTTCTGGTCTATTATCTTTCATTATAGATAGGTGTGAATGCCTGGTTCTGGTCTATTGTCTTACATTACAGATAGATGTACATGCCTGGTTCTGGTCTATTGTCTTTCATTACAGATAGGTGTAAATGCCTTGTTCTGGTCTATTGTTTCACATTACAGATAGGTGTAAATGCCTGGTTATGGTCTATTGTCTTGCATTACAGATAGGTGTAAATGCCTGGTTCTAGTCTATTGTCTTACATTACAGATAGATGTAAATGCCTGGGTCTGGTCCATTGTCTTACATTACAGATAGGTGTAAATGCCTGGGTCTGGTCTATTGTCTTACATTACAGATAGGTGTAAAGGCCTGGTTCTAGTCTATTGTCTTACATTACAGATAGGTGTAAATGCCTGGTTCTAGTCTATTGTCTTACATTACAGATAGGTGAAAATGCCTGGTTCTGGCCTATTGTCTTGCAATACAGATATGCCTGGTTCTGGTCTATTGTCTTACATTACAGATAGGTGTAAATGCCTGGTTCTAGTCTATTGTCTTACATTACAGATAGGTGTAAATGCCTGGTTCTAGTCTATTGTCTTACATTACAGATAGGTGAAAATGCCTGGTTCTGGCCTATTGTCTTGCAATACAGATAGGTCAAAATGCCTGGTTCTGGTCTATTGTCTTACATTACAGATAGGTGTAAATGCCTGGTTCTAGTCTATTGTCTTACATTACAGATAGGTGTAAATGCCTTGTTCTGGTCTATTGTTTTACATTACAGATAGGTGTAAATGCCTGGTTCTAGTCTATTGTCTTACATTACAGATAGGTATAAATGCCTGGTTCTAGTCTGTTGTTTTACATTACAGATAGGTGTAAATGCCTGGTTCTGGTCTATTATCTTTCATTACAGATAGGTGTGAATGCCTGGTTCTGGTCTATTGTCTTACATTACAAATAGGTGTAAATGCCTGGTTCTAGTCTATTGTCTTACATTACAGATAGGTGTAAATGCCTTGTTCTGGTCTATTGTTTCACATTACAGATAGGTGTAAATGCCTGGTTCTGGTCTATTGTCTTTCATACCAGAGACACAGATTTTACTGAGGTAAGTGATGTGCAAGCCTAAAAATAAGGCACAGGACAATAACCTGTCTCCCCCATCAGAGGATATGGTATATACCATGACCTTACAACCCATGATATCTGTATATGAAGAGGGATGATCTCATTCTGATTTCAAAGGGTTTATTAGAAATGTCAGGTGCTTATTTTCAAGCTTGAAAAATTACTCCTGCTCATCAAGTTCAGTATCTTGCCTACATATGTTCATCTTCACTAAAGGTAGTTGACTACATTACAGTGTTGTATACTCAGCCTTATGGCAAACCAAAGTGCTTTTTATTCAAGAATTCCCGATATCGGAATTGAAATTTCCAATATCGGAATTAAAATTCCCGATATCGGAAATTCATGTCCTTCAACTTCCGATATCGGAAATTGCAATTCCTGATATCGGAAATTAGAATTTTCAATATCGAAAATTGAATTTCCGATATCGAGAATTGCAATTTCCGATATCGGAAATTCGGAGACAATTCCCGATATCGGAAATTGCACTTCCAGTTTTCGTAAAGCTTCCAGAGCTTTCATTTCCGATTTCGGAAATTGAATTCCCGATATGGGAAATTCTATTTCCGATATCGGGAATTGTAATTTCCGATATGGGAAATTCTAGAATTTCCCATATCGAGAATTCAATTTCTGATATCGGAAATAGAATTTCCCATATCGGAAATTCGGAATAAAAAGCACTTTGGCTTGCCATACAGCCTTGGTATATAAATCAAGGTTGGTACATGTAGCTCAACAAGAGTTTTACTGTGTCCCACCTGGTAGAAATCTTCGAGGGAGTTGTTTTCCTCATGAGTTGTTCCCCTTCATGTTTGAGTTGTTTGATCAGTGCAGCCTTCACATACAGATGACACCTCTGCATGGTGAACTGAAGATTTAACAAGTACCCTGATACCTTTAGCAAGTACTTAATCTTCTGAGTTGTTTCAATTCGATAGCACTGTCATGCAGCATGGTCTGCATCACCAAGACATCTACACGGCGAGGATTATCTCCCTTCTCATTATCACCTGCAATTTGTTGTCAAGATATGCTGTTTTCTTTCACTAAATTGTTTCACACGTCGAGCATGTTGAGTGATTTGCTCCAAATAGTGCAAGTAGCATGCCAGCATCTAAGTCATCAATGAGATTTGCCATTCAGTTACAACTGCAAGAATACCTAGTATGCCTAGGTGGAATATTGATTAACTTCCAAAATCATGATGAGGGCTGTTCCAGAAAAAGGTACATGAGGAAGGGGGAAGACCACTTTTTCTGACCCCAACCACTCACATACCATTTATCTTATCTCCGTAATGTTAAATCAGTGTATACCACCAACCTTGCATATACTAGAGAACTGAAAAATCTTCCCCCCATCTCTGTACTTTATTCTGGAAGAGACCTGAAGAAATTCTTGGATTATACCATTTTGTCACATATTATACATGACCATGTTTAGTATTCTTGCTTAGCATGTTTCATAATCTCAGCATCTGATATTTGTGCAAACAATTTTAGTAAAATTTGTCACTCAGTACAGCATTAGAGTTTATAAATTTTTAATTCTATATTTTATACTTACAGAAGATGGATTATTTTGGTGCCTTGTCTGTGGTTTTGTACAGCTTCTTTGGGATGTGCTGTAGGTATGTAGTATGGCTATTGAGAGGGAGTGGGGTGGACAGTAGAAGGTAGCTATGGTCATTGTTCATTTCATGGAAGAGTCCATTAGAGGGGAAGGGGTGGACAGTGGAGGGGGATGAAGGGAGAGCATTGAGTCAGGATGGAGAGGGCTTGAAAGAGGTGACTTGTATGTGTCTGCATAATGAGATGGTATTACAATGGTAACATGAACATTGGTCATTCTTAGTAGAAGGAAGACTTCATGATGGGATTAAAGAATGTTGGGGAGATGGGGTCCAGAGGGGTTGAAAGTGACTTGCATGTGTCTGCCCATGAGACTACGATGACGTATTGTAACAGAGCGCAAGACTCTGTTCCAGTAAATCAGTTCTCTTAAATACAATGTCCTACTTTCAGATTTCTGGGCACAGATAAATGGTGGAAGCCAGCAGGTGTAGGAGTGCTATTACTAGGAGTCTATGTCCAGCATACCTGTTACCTCAGTTTTGTTAAGTTTGACTATGGATACAATATGATGGTCAATATAGGTTTTGGTAAGTATCATGTATGACTGGAGAATAATTGAAAGCTGAAAGTAAACTGTCCTGAAAATCCAAACCTGAAAATGAACTGCCTGATTCTCCCAAGGTCGAGCAGAAATTGTCTGACACAAAATGAACTGCCTGATTCTCCCAAGGTTGAGCAGAAATTGTCAGGCACAAAACGAACTACCTGATTCTCCCAAGGTTAAGCAGAAATTGTTCGGCACAAAATGAACTGCCTGATTCTCCCAAGGTTGAGCAGAAATTGTCAGCACTATCTGATTCTCCCAAGGTTGAGCAGAAAATGTCCGGCACAAAATGAACTGCCTGATTCTCCCAAGGTTGAGCAGAATTTGTCAGGCACGAAATGAACTGCCTGATTCTCCCAAGTTGAGCAGAAATTGTCGGGCACAAAACGAACTACCTGATTCTCCCAAGGTCGAGCAGAAATTGTCGGGCACAAAATGAACTGTCCGATTCTCCCAAGGTCGAGCAGAATTTGTCAGGCACAAACTGAACTACTGGATTCTCCCAAGGTCGAGCAGAAATTGTCAGGCGCAAACTGAACTACCAGATTCTCCCAAGGTTGAGCAGAAATTGTCAGTCACAAAATACTGACCCAGCCTCTCAATTTTAAGGGGAGGGACCACTCTCACTCTCCTAAGTTGTTCTCCAGGAGAACTTTTGATCACGCTCCCCAAAGGCCAATGCAATTGTTAGTGAAATTTGAGAGAATGATCACTCTCGCATCACTCCCAAAACAAAATCCAGGAAAGGGATCAACAGCTCTTACAGAGTTTATAAACACAAGAGACAGCTGACTTACTTCTATAGTTTCTAGGAGGGGGTCAAATTTATTAGAGTGAATGATAACAATTCAAGGCAAAATCTGGGGTGATTGAATATTAATGATGAGATAGGAGAACATAATAGTCCAAGTGTCACAAGACATAGGAGAACATAAAGTGTTGTGAGATATAGGAGAACATTATAATCAAAGTGTCACGAGACATAGGAGAACATAACAAAGTGTCATGAGACAGGAGAACATTATAATCAAAGTGTCACGAGACATAGGAGAACATAAAGTGTCACGAGACAGGAGAACATAAGTCAGTGTCGTGAGTGTAGGAGAACATTATAGTCAAAGTGTCACGAGACATAGCAGAACATAACAAAGTGTCGAGAGACATAGGAGAACATTATAGTCAAAGTGTCACGAGACATAGAACATAACAAAGTGTCACGAGACATAGGAGAACCTAATAGGCGAAGTGTCACAAGACATAGAACCTAATAGTCCAAGTGTCACAAGACAGGAGAACCTAATAGTCCAAGTGTCACAAGACATAGGAGAACCTAGTAATCCAAGTGTCACGAGACATAGGAGAACCTAATAGTCCAAGTGTCACAAGACATAGAACCTAATAGTCCAAGTGTCACAAGACATAGGAGAACCTAGTAATCCAAGTGTCACAAGACATAGGAGAACCTAATAGTCCAAGTGGCACACAGCAGGAGAACCTAGTAATCCAAGTGTCACAAGACATAGGAGAACCTAATAGTCCAAGTGGCACACGACAGGAGAACCTAATAGTTCAAGTGTCACAAGACATAGGAGAACCTAATAGTCCAAGTGTCACAAGACATAGGAGAACCTAATAGTCCAAGTGTCACAAGACACAGGAGAACCTAATAGTCCAAGTGGCACAAGACACAGGAGAACCTAATAGTTCAAGTGTCACAAGACGTAGGAGAACCTAATAGTTCAAGTGTCACAAGACATAGGAGAACCTAATAGTTCAAGTGTCACAAGACATAGGAGAACCTAATAGTCCAAGTGTCACAAGACACAGGAGAACCTAATAGTCCAAGTGTCACAAGACATAGAACCTAATAGTCCAAGTGTCACAAGACATAGGAGAACCTAGTAATCCAAGTGTCACAAGACATAGGAGAACCTAATAGTCCAAGTGGCACACAGCAGGAGAACCTAGTAATCCAAGTGTCACAAGACATAGGAGAACCTAATAGTCCAAGTGGCACACGACAGGAGAACCTAATAGTTCAAGTGTCACAAGACATAGGAGAACCTAATAGTCCAAGTGTCACAAGACATAGGAGAACCTAATAGTCCAAGTGTCACAAGACACAGGAGAACCTAATAGTCCAAGTGGCACAAGACACAGGAGAACCTAATAGTTCAAGTGTCACAAGACGTAGGAGAACCTAATAGTTCAAGTGTCACAAGACATAGGCGAACCTAATAGTTCAAGTGTCACAAGACATAGGAGAACCTAATAGTCCAAGTGTCACAAGACACAGGAGAACCTAATAGTCCAAGTGTCACGAGACATAGAATAACAATAGCCTCTCTGGGTACAACAATGAGTCCAGATGGGAGGCTATTCGGTGAAATTGTAGTAGAGCACTTGCCTGGCAAGTGACAGATTCAAGGTCCGTTTCTGGGCTGAGTCACACGAGAGACTTCAAATATGGAACTTTTATCTTCCTCTTAGCAGGAAGAGGATAGATCAAGGACTGGTTGACCTGGTATCTGGATAATGTGACTGGGTCATCGTGATATGACTGAAAACTTGTGGAAAGAGACATTAAAATAAAAGATGAAAGACCGACCCTAATAATTCAATCACAGGAAGTGCATTTTCTCACCCAAAAATATTGACATGATCAAATTCATCAGAACGGAGAGCATGATAATAATGTTTTCGTAGGCGTTCTAATTTACGCATGGTTAGTGTAAGAAAGTTATTATTTTAGCCCGTGCCCTAAAATTTATAAACTTTCCCACACTAACCGTGCGTGAATTAACAATTAAGCACGCCTATGAAAACATTATTGTCCTCCGCCACGAAGTGGTGGGAGGACTTGGAAATGCTAGCCGTCCGTCCTTCCGTCCGTCCTTCCGTCCGTCCCTCCGTCCGTCCTTCCGTCCGTCCGTCCGTCCCACATCTTGTGAACGCGATATCTCGAGAACAATTCGACCAATCGACTTCAAACTTAGGAAGGTGCTTCACATCAGTTAGACGGCCATTGGTATTGATTTGCACCGAAGTACGTAATCCAAGATGGCCGCCATTGACCATATTGGATTCTGTTCGTCCCACATCTTGTGAACGCGATATCTCAAGAACATTTCCACCAATCAACTTCAAGCTTGGGAATGTTCTTCACATCAGTCAGACGGCCATTGGTATTGATTTTCACTGAGGTACGTAATCCAAGATGGCTGCCATTGACCATATTGGATTCCATCCATCCCAGATCTTGTGAACACGATATCTCGAGAACAATTCAGCTAATCGACTTCAAACTTGGGAAGGTTCTTCACATCAGTTAGACGGCCATTGGTATTTATTTTCACTGAGGGACGTAATCCAAGATGGCTGCCATTGACCATATTGGATTCTGTCCATCCCACATCTTGTGAACGCGATATCTCGACAACAGTTTGACCAATCCACTTCAAACTTGAGGATGTGCTTCGCATCAGTTAAACGGCCATTGGTTTTGATTTTCACTGAGATACGTAATCCAAGATGGCTGCCATGGACCATATTGGATTCACTCCATTCCACATCTTGTTAACACGATATCTCAAAAACAAATCAACCAATCGACTTCAAACTAGGGAAGGTTTTCACATCAGTTAGACGGCCATTGGTATTGGTTTTCACTGAGGTACATAATCCAAGATGGCTGCCATTGACCATATTGGATTCTGTCCATCCCACATCTTGTGAACGCGATATCTCGAGAACAGTTCGACCAATCGACTTCAAACTTGAGAATGTGCTTCACATCAATTAGACGGCCATTGGTATTGATTTTCACTGAGGTACATAATCCAAGATGGCTGCCATTGACGGTATTGGATTCCATCCGTCTCGGATCTTGTGAACGTGATATCTCGACAACAATTTGACCAATCAGCTTCAAACTCGAGACGGTGCTTCACATCAGTTAGACAGCGATTGGTATTGATTTTCATTGAGGTAGTATGTAATCCAAGATGGCTGCCATTGACCATCTTGGATTTCACTCACCCATATTGTACCCATCTGTGTTGTGAACGTGATATCTTGATCTATTCCACTCACCGATTTATAAACCTCACCATCCGCAAATCCATATACAACTACAGACTTACATTCCAGTGTTACACTACCCATTACTGCTTCCCAAACCTCCTCAAATTGTCTCAACAATTCCAGATGAACGTCTCTTTCCACATACACATATCAACTTTCCAAGTTATATTTAAGGAGATATTGGAAGCGTATATGCTGTATGCTCTCAAACAGGCTACTTGGCGGAGGACCTGCTAGCTACTCAGCTTGTTTCTATTCTATTGCACTACTCAAATTGATTATCAACAAAGATTACAATGAAAGATTAAAAAAATATGGTAAACGTTCACAACCTTTCTTCCCTTTGTTGAAATGTGCTGCCTGCCTCAGTTGGCAGCATGTCAGTATCAATGGATGAGTTTATCTGGTCTCTCAGAAGGGGGGCGCAGTGAAACATACATGCATACAAGCCTATTTGTGTGGCATTCTTAATCAATCACGATGGAACCAACAGTTAAACTTGAGGAAGAAATTTACGTCTTTAATCAATATTAATTTACAGCTTTTTCTCAAACAATGAAAAATGCTGCCAGTATTTATTTAACTAGGAAGGAAATTTATGTTCACGGTGCTATTGGAAACATTGGCATTTTGGAAAAAAACCGCCAAGATTTGCCAAGACTGTGGAACAGATGTGAAATTACAAACATTTGAGATCGTTTGTAATTTCTGTGGCCTGTAATCGACATCACATCAATGATAGACAAACCTGCCTCAAGCAGAACCGTGGCATTTGTTGATCTCAAACAAATGGTTGGTGTAACGGGTAATCTTTAGATGTATTTATTTATAAGACTTGATTATAATATAAACCGAATTTGATACCTTTAAATATCCGTATTTCCTATTTCGTTTGCCTGTCGGTTCTTGGTTCATTTCGTTTGTTAGCCAGATCTCTTAACTTCTCATCAGCAGCAGGGAAAAATCTACCTTATCAGCTGATCACACACTCGTGTTGTGTCTGCATTTAAAACAGCAAGAAGAGATTCATCATCTGCGTCTCTCATGAACTTTTCGATCTCCGCTTTTCTAGATAATTCATATCTGAAAGCATGTCTTGTTTCTCCTGTTGGTCTGTTTCTTATTGTGTACACTAAGTATGTCCCAATTGGTTTGTAAAAATCTGCGATTATACATTTTCGGCCTTTAAAATAAACTAAAGTTCCTACTTGCAGGTTATCCATTCTATTTGTTTATTCGATTGTACAGGCAGACGAGACTTTGTCCTGTAATTTATCACCCGCCCTGTCAAATGGATTCTCCTGAGTGAACATCTGTGCATGTCAAAATCATGGGTGTAGATTTCATACGTCACAAAGTTCTTAACCGTGTTATATCGTGTAATAATTGCACAGTTATCAGTGTGCAATAGGTGTAAGTGTTATAGAATTGCTGTTTAAGCACAGTTATGTCTTTATTTTTTCAGGTTCCCTGGTGTTGGCAGGCTGGTTATGTTGGTGTATATGGCACAGAAAACAGCGACCCTATGTATGGAAATGTGCCATTGTGGTTATCAGTATGAACTTACTTCTCTTACTTGAACTCGGTGATTTCCCTCCCTATTTGTGGACCTTTGATGCCCACTCACTGTGGCATGCTGGGACTTCTCCCCTTGGTATTCTGTGGTATAGGTATGTGTACAATGTCATTCTGTTCATTCTCTCTCCAATCCTACAAATTTTTAAATCCTATGAATGCTCCCCCTTTGTATATGTTGTGATAGAATCTAAGGTTGCTGGTAAAGTCACATCCTCTTATCTCAGTTGATCGACCAATCAAAGTTAGGCATACACTTCAGCCCACTCTGCCGAGTCAGTCATCATCACGAGCCAGTGTATCAATTAGTACACTGGCTTGCTTGGTTAGTTACCCTTAGCATTTCGTGATAAATATAGCTCGAGTGGTTTCCTCTGAATTGAACCAATCAATAATGCACATTCAGTCAGCTGATTACGCAAATCCGCTGCAAGACTTGAATTTTGACTGGTTTGAATTTCATTGGCTTTGGATACTGACATGCTAATTCAAAATAACCGTGGGGGATGTACGATGGAACTACTCGAGAACTCATTTGAATCACCAAAAAAGGTCCTGGTAAACCCTCTGCGAGGATCTTGTCAAGATGCTCAAAGCTATGATTGGTCCATTTGGAACATTGAATATTCTTGAGAGGTCATTGGATGTGACCCCTAAAATCTAAAATCCTATAGAAACATATACAAAGGGTAGTGTCTATCAGGTTTATAGGATTTACATTTTTCAAGACTGCTTTTCTGTCATAACATAAAAAGTAAACTTGTCTACCATTCGCATTGAAATTGATCTTTGAAATTAAATGGCGTGGTACCGTATGCCATTTATTGTTTGATGGCCTTATTAGCAAACGTATACACCTGCGGTGTGCTTTGCCTACGTACATGACGTATGCTTTGCCACTCTACCGAACCTTGGCCCGAGACCAGGACATTATCCCATGGCTGTAGCTTGTCAGCATTCAGATTTTGGAGCATTGCTATGTGATGCAAACGTCACACAATGACGTCATTTTCATTTCCGGATACAACGCCTATTCAATGACTAAAAGAGAAGCATGTCAAAGTGGTCCGAGTTCCAAATTTCTATGACAAGATATTCTTGCATTCATTGTATGTAGTGACCTTACTCTCATCAAATATAATACGAAGCTGCGCATCAGAAAACCCCTCGGCTCTCGGGTAACTGTTTCAAGGCTCGACTAAGTAGCTCTGGGAATCTGAGGGTAGCGGGTCGGGTGAAAAGAAATATATCATTTTTACTTTTATCCCAGAAAATACCAAATTTTACATCGAGCACTCAAACAGTATCAGAGATAGAGATCATTAATGATTTTGCATAAATTAAAGATGGCCGCCCATCCTTCCCGCCACTCAGAGGAACTGATGTGGCTATACATTGAAGATCTCTTGATACATCGATGCTGTATACCAAGTTTCGTATAGAACACTTGAATGGTATCAGAGATATATATCATTGAAGATTTTGCATAAATTAAAGATGGCCGCCAAGGTTCCGCCCAATCAGAAACGCCAGAACTGTCATTTATCGTAGGTCTATTGATGCTTCGATGATATATACCAAATTTTACATCGAGCACTCAAACAGTATCAGAGATAGAGATCATTAATGATTTTGCATAAATTAAAGATGGCCGCCCATCCTTCCCGCCACTCAGAGGAACTGATGTGGCTATACATTGCAGATCTCTTGATACATCGATGCTGTATACCAAGTTTCGTATAGAACACTTGAATGGTATCAGAGATATATATCATTGAAGATTTTGCATAAATTAAAGATGGCCGCCAAGGTTCCGCCCAATCAGAAACGCCAGAACTGTCATTTATCGTAGGTCTATTGATGCTTCGATGATATATACCAAATTTTACATCGAGCACTCAAACAGTATCAGAGATAGAGATCATTAATGATTTTGCATAAATTAAAGATGGCCGCCCATCCTTCCCGCCACTCAGAGGAACTGATGTGGCTATACATTGCAGATCTCTTGATACATCGATGCTGTATACCAAGTTTCGTATAGAACACTTGAATGGTATCAGAGATATATATCATTGAAGATTTTGCATAAATTAAAGATGGCCGCCAAGGTTTTTTACCGAATCAGGGAAACTGGTTTGGTCATTCCTTTGAAGTTTCTTGATGCATCGATGATCTATACCAAGTTTCACACTGAACAGAGAAATGGTACCTAAGATACACAAGATTAATGATTTCGCATAAATTAAATATGGCCGCCAAAGTTTCGAACCAATCAGGTCCAGATTCAATAGGGTTCTGGGTCATGAGCATATGGATGTGCAGTGCAAGTTTGGGGTGCCTAGGGTAAGTCGTTCTAAAGATATCTTGGTAACAAGAAAGCTGTGATGGTTTCGCATAAATTAAAGATGGCCGCCAAAGTTTCTAACCAATCAGGTCCAGATTCAATAGGGTTCTGGGCCACAAGCATACGGATGTGCACTGCAAGTTTGGTGTGCCTAGGGTAAGTCGTTCTGAAGATATCTTGGTAACGAGAAAGGTGTGACGGACGGACGGACGGACAGACGGACAGACGTACATGACGACGACGATACCCTTCGGCCAAATTTTGGCCGAGGGGTAAACACTATGATGCTGTAGCATGCTTCACTGCTGAAAGAAGCACAGGTGAGAGTTCACAAAATCAGTCAATTTGAGACTGATTACATCTTCAAAGACTCCTTGTGGCACATTTTGTCTAGAGTTTTGGGTCGCACAACTGATATTTAATAGAATTAAAATTGTAATAAGTTGTTATTCCTGTTCTCTAGCGTAGAATTGAAACATTTTACATACATAGATGTTAATTTTCTTTATTCACAGTTTCCTTATTGATGACTGCCTATATTTAGTATCGGCTCAGGATAAGGTTCCTGAATCTACAGACCAGTCGGGTAGTAAGAAATCAGTATGACCTCGTGTGAGACAGAGTTTTATAGATGACAGTATGTATATGGACTCATTGATAGCACATTATATCTGCTCACTATTCTAATTACATTCCTCTTCTACCCTGGTCTGGCAATCTTATTTAGTAATTAGGGAAACCCACATGGTCTGGGATCACTTTCAGGGGAAGACAGTGTCCACGATTCTGAGAAAGATGATGTTTACCTCAATGTAAGGTACTTCAAACAGTTGCAGAGATATTGGAGTTTGAAGTCTAAATCTGATATTCAGAGATTTGATGAAAATGAGATTTGATGAGGTCACCAAGTGATCTCAAGACACGGAGTTAAATACATCATACAAACCATTCAAATTTGGTTTTGAAAATATTCAAATAGGAGTATGGTTACCATAGCAACAGGATACCAAGGGCCATATTTTGGAAATTGCATGGGTTATGAACTCTGAATTACTGACTATGCATTAATGGAGGTCTATGCAATATATATTCATTGAAAAATCACTTCCACTGTTCAAGTTCCTGAAATAAACTGCTTTGTTCCTGATTTCTGAAACTATTGATAACCAAGTTGCAAAAGAGATATCCAATAGCCTGTAAACACAATGCAAATGGAATGCAAAAGAAGCAGAGTTCCATGTATTTTAGAAAAGAATATGCCATAATTTGTTATCTTTGGTTCACTGCATGACATCACCAAAGCTCATTTGCATAACAAATGTGTACCAGACCTCAAAAATCATTAAATCACAATATCTCAGCAACGAGTAGGAATATTTTCATGAAATATATTTCATATTTTTGAGAAAACATGTAACAACAATGTACCTCTCTCCCAGAAGTTACAATTTTCAATCTGTGTTCCCCTTTAAAATATTATCAACATTTTCTCATTATATATTTCACTCTCTCATCATTCATCCACTCACCATATGTCATAAATATGTAGACCAATCACAATTGTGGAGTACTGACTTGATAACGTGGCACTATGATATCTGCATGAACCCAATCAAATCAAATCTCAACAGGGAGACTGTTTGCCCCATTATATGAGTAACTGTCATTTTCCAGAATTTTATTAATATCATCTTGACAGCTGACATCATTTGTCATCTGTAAATGTTCTCTTCAGTGATCGTTTAAAGAAATAAGGAACGACTTTCAGATGTGTAATATGTATAGAATAATTGATTACATATATATTCAGCTATGCTTGTTTTTTGTTTTTTCTAGTTTTTCAATATCGGAAATAATTGCAAAATGTTTCAGCTCTTTTAGAACTCGGAATGCTCCAGAATACATTTGTATGAAGCCTAGATTCCGGGGGAAAAAATCACAAAAGTGCATTTGAATGGAGTGCAGCATTAGTTTAATTCATGGAGCATAATTTATTTAGCACTACTACTAGTTCCTAAAGAGAATTACATTGAAAGAGTTATCCTTTAATTTATTTGAATTGATACATTATGTTCCATACCGATATTGCCCATCAATTTCCATTGCTGTTGTTTGCATGTCTTTTGGAAGTTTTATTTTGAGACAGGTCACCTAGACTGTATTTTTAACGTACAGAGTGATGAGGGATGAGAGTTTCTCACCATTATCAATCATAGGTCACTGCCATCATTCCCCATTCAGTTAAACATTTATTTTCATAATTTTCAGCCCTCCAGCGTAGGGCAGCATGGTTTGTACAATACCATGTTTGTCTGGCACAGAAGGTAATTTAAAATGCCAAACAAATTAGGCTCTTGGACGATTCATTGTGATCACCAGTGCCTGTACAGCCTAATTTTCAAAATTCAAAATTTTTGTAGTTTTGGTTAGGTTTTTGTTAGGGTTGGGGTTTTGTGGGTATGTTTGTTTGGGTCATCGCCGCCATGTGACCGATAAGGTTAGGTGCGACGTTAAACTCCAAACAACCAACCTCGTAATATTCTACTCTGGTTGATTCGATCTTTACATTAAAGGTGAACTGCAAAGCTTTTAATTTTATCTAAAATTTTGCTTATATACTTCTTGTCTTATGTGACATAACTTTTATACGTTTTTTGGGCAAATATATTTATCAAAATTGTACTAATAACAATATTTAAGTTATCCTGTTATAAATCCGTCTTGAAAACTTGCATCGCTTGTCTCTCTTGGTTTGTAGAACGTTATGACGTTATAGTGGTCTCCTTCATTCAAGTTTTATTTAAATATGACGTCATGCTACGTCGGATGAATGAACAAGGGCCACTATAACGTCATGACGTTCCAAAAACAACGGGAGGCAAGCGATGACGTTCTGCCTCTCGTTTTCTGGTGGTATAAGTTTTTTCTTCTCATATACCCAAAATAAAACAATAACGCACAAAACTATTACCACACATATTTGTAACAACTATAGAAGTTCTTGTTTTATGACATTTTAGCAGAACATTGAAAAGCTTTTCAGTTCACCTTTAATATCCATAGGACAGAACAAACAAATCACTCTATTATTATGTCTCCCCCAACTATGTTGGGGGGAGACATCTAGTGTTTGTGCTGTCTGTCTGTCTGTCTGGATGGATGGATGGATGTCTGTCTGGATGGATGGATGTCTGTCCGTCCCCTTGCCTTGTCTGCAAGATATCTTGAGAACTACTGGATGGAATTTCACCAAACTTGGATGGAAGCTTCATTGGGATAGCCCCCTCATTTGATTAGGTTTTGGTGTGCGTGCGTGCATTCATCCGTGTCCAGTGTCCGTCCGTCCGTCCATCTACTTGTACATGTATATACAGGCCTTGTCTGCAAGATATCTTAAGAACTACTGGATGGAATTTCACCAAACTTGGATGGAAGCTTCAGTGGGATAGCCCCCTCATTTGATTAGGTTTGGTGTATGTGCGTGCATTCATCCGTGTCCGGTGTCCGTCCGTCCGTCCATCTACTTGCACATGTATATACAGGGCTTGTCTGCAAGATATCTGGAGAACTACTGGATGGAATTTCACCAAACTTGGATGGAAGCTTCATTGGGATAGCCCCCTCATTTGGTTAGGTTTTGGTGTATGTGCGTGCATTCATCCGTGTCCGGTGTCTGTCCGTCCGTCCATCTACTTGTACATGTATATACAGGCCTTGTCTGCAAGATATCTTGAGAACTACTGGACAGAATTTCACCCCACTTGGATGGAAGCTTCAGTGGGATAGCCCTCTCATTTGATTAGGTTTTGGTTTGTGTGTCTGCATTCATCCATGTCCGGTGTCCGTCCGTCCGTCCATCCGTCCATCTACTTGTACATGTATATACAGGGCTTGTCTGCAAGATATCTGGAGAACTACTGGACAGAATTTCACCAAACTTGGATGAAAGCTTCATTGGGATAGCCCCCTCATTTGATTAGGTTTTGGTGTGTGTGCATGCGTTCATCCGTGTTCGGTGTCCATCCGTCCGTCCGTCCATCTACTTGTACATGTATATACAGGGCTTGTCTGCAAGATATCTGGAGAACTACTGGATGGAATTTCACCAAACTTTGATAGAAGCTTCACTGGGATAGCCCCCTCATTTGATTAGGTTTTGGTGTATGTGCGTGCATTCATCCATGTCCGGTGTCCGTCCGTCCATCTACTTGTACATGTATATACAGGCCTTGTCTGCAAGATATCTTGAGAACTACTGGACGGAATTTCACCCCACTTGGATGGAAGCTTCAGTGGGATAGCCCCCTCACTTGATTAGGTTTTGGTGTGTGTGCGTGTATTCATCCATGTCCAGTGTCCGTCCGTCCTTCCATCTACTTGTACATGTGTATACAGGGCTTGTCTGCAAGATATCTGGAGAACTACTGGACGGAATTTCACCAAACTTGGATGGAAGCTTCAATGGCATAGCCCCCGCATTTGATCAGGTTTTGGTGTATGTGTGCATGCATGCATCCGTGTCCGGTGTCTGTCCATCCGTTCATCTACTTGTATCGCTTCTTTGTAATTAATATTTTTAGATACGCAGCTTTGTTTAAGATACTTATTGCATTCATTTTATAGCACTTTCCCTTAAATAATGTGCTCATTCAAGGCAGGGTGGGAGGATGGGGGAGACGTATGTTTTTGTTAAAAAAACAACCAGCATAGGCTTCATGCCGGAGCGGCAACTCAAGGGTCAAAGCGGAACCTCTAGTTCAGTCTGTTGAGAAAAGTTTCTATTCATTGATTTCAAGCCAATGAATCTCTGACATCTTCAAGTGAAGTGTAGCTGTGTAGGCGTTAGTTTGTCATGTTTACACACAGACCTGACAGATGACACCTCTATTCAAAGGGAACTCTATATATGTCACCATTGATAAATATGACAGACAACTTTATTTGTTGATTGTTAACTACATGTAGTTTTGCATTTATGAAGCTATTGTTGTGTCACAAAAACATGTTACAATAATATATTAATATATATGCAGTAAGCATGGTAAGTTGAAGAGAAATATCCATTATCTGAAATTTGTTGATGCATAAAATTATCTGGCTGTTGAAAAGTGTTTTGAGATATTTTGCACTTTTTACCTCCATACTAAATGTATGTATCATCTCTCATTATTATGAAATAATAGTGACAGCTTGAGACAATGTGAGATTTCAGACTAAACTTTGGTGGAATTTCAATATATAACTTCAGGCCTAGCAAAATCCACCACACACACACATCTCTGTTTCATGTCCATCCATCTTTTTCCGTGTGCTCCAGACCAATACCCTGTGCATGGAACAGAAATCCTAGCACTCGCCCCATCCAATCATTGCATCCTTGAAATATGCGTACATGAACTCGCAAAAAATTTCATATTATCCAGGGTCATCCTGGGTCTGCTTGACCCAAATTTTAGATGAAGACTTGGGGCTAAACTGTAATGGTGGAGAAGAGAGTCGGTTCTTCTCCATTACTTGTAAACCATCATCTGTTATACCGAAGCATTAGTATTGTCACATCAGTGCATGGAGAGCGATGGTAGTGATAATTCGGTGGAAAAGCTGAACTCAGTTCGAGGGAAAAATGGTGCGAGTTCACAGAAGTTTGTCTGCAGTCATGGTATTCCAGGAATACTTTACGAGCAAGGACTGAATGGTTCGAGATCAGGATTTCTGGTCCATGCACACAGACTAACTTGGTCCCGAGCACATGAAAATAGATGGATGAGCAAGGAACTGAGATTCATTCGTGAAGGAGTTTGCTTGGCTTGAAATTGCTCATCTAAATTCATATATTCATCTTGTTCTCATCTTGTATCGTTCCTATGTTACAAATTTTTATATTTCGAAGTGCCTTTTTGAATAAAAAAAGAATACCCAAATACATGAATATATGCTTGAGTGAGTTATTTGTTATGGTAAACACTAATTACATTCAAGAAGTGAGAGAATATGATTTAACGTCACTTCAACACTATTTCAGTCATATCATGACTTTTGGGTTCCTATTCATTTTCACACCTGGGACCCCACGGGTGGGATAATTACATTGAATCACCTCCAGACTTGGCTTCTAAATTTGATCTCTCTAATAAATTTGATCACCTCATAAATGTTGAAGAAACTACATAGGTATTGGACTTTTTGTATCATTTTGTCAAACTTTCTGATCTAATAAGGGCTGTTCCATTTAAAAAGGTATGAGAGGGGAGGAAAGCACTACATTTTTCATTCTATGGGTCATGCGAGGAAATTCCCTTCAATCCATGTTACAACACTGGAAAGGTCAACAAAATTTCTATGGGTGGTGGGGTATAATTCAAAGCTGCCTTCCGCCCCTCCCATACCTTTTTAAATGGACAAGCCCTGGATATGTTTGGGTTAGAAAATTCATTTCCTGTGATTGAATTATCAGAGCAGTTACTGTCTTTCGTAATGGCACAAATACAATCATAGGCTGGCTAAAGGGTTAGTAAAAAAAATGTTCACCTGTGGATTTATTCATTGTCCCCCGCTACTTAGTAGGGGGGGGACTTAGAAACACCGGTGTCCGTGATTCCGTGATTCTGTAATTCCGTGATTCCGTAATTCCGTAATTCCGTAAGATTTTCTTGTCCGGACAATAACTCATGAACGATTTAACCGATCAACTTCAAACTTGGGGTGTGCCTTGACATTGGCGAGAGGACGGTTGGGATTGTTTTTCAGCAATGTGCGTAATCCAATATGGCCGCCGTCAGCCATTTTGGATTATAAGCAGTATGATCTTAGATTTTCTTGTCCGGACAATAACTCGTGAACGATTTAACCGATCAACTTCAAACTTGGAGTGTGCCTTGACACTGGTGAGAGGACGGTTGGGATTGTTTTTCAGCCATGTGCGTAATCAAATATGGCCGCCGTCAGCCATTTTGGATTATAAGCTGTTCGATCTTAGATTTTCTTGTCCGGACAAGAACTCGTGAACGATTTAACCGATCAACTTCAAACTTGGGGTGTGTCTTGACATTGGTGAGAGGACGGTTGGGATTGTTTTCAGCAATGTGCGTAATCAAATATGGCCGCCGTCAGCCATTTTGGATTATAAGCAGTTCGATCTTAGATTTTCTTGTTCGGACAATAACTCGTGAATGATTTAACCGTTCAACTTCAAACTTGGGGTATGCCTTGACATTGGTGAGAGGACGGTTGTGATTGTTTTTCAGCAATGTGCGTAATCTAATATGGCCACCGTCAGCCATATTGGATTATAAGCAGTTGGATCTTGTCCGGACAACAACTCGAGAACGATTCAACCGATCTACTTCATATGTGGGGAGTGCCTTGACATTGTTGAGAGGAGGATTAGGATTGTTTTTCAAGGACGTGCTTGATCGAATATGGCCACCATCAGCCATACTGGATTTCATTGGATTTTAAGCAGTTTGATCTTGTCCGGACAATAACTGGAGTACGATTCAACTGATCTACTTCAAACTTGGGGAGTGCCTTGACATCGGTGCGAGGACGGTTTGGATTTTTTTTCAGCGATGTGCATAATCCAATATAGCCACCGTCAGCCATATTGGATTATAAGCAGTTGGATCTTAGATTTTCTTGTCCGGACAATAACTCGTGAACGATTTAATCGATCAACTTCAAATTTGGGGTGTGCCTTGACATTGGTGGGAGGACGGTTGGGATTGTTTTCCAGCAATGTGCGTAATCTAATATGGCCGCCGCCAGCCATATTGGATTGTAAGCAGTTGAATCTTGTCTGGACAATAACTCGAGAACGATTCAACCGATCTACTTCATACCTGGGGAGTGCCTTGACATTGTTGAGAGGAGGATTAGGATTGTTTTTCAAGGACGTGCTTAATCCAATATGGCCACCATCGGCCATACTGGATTTCATTGGATTTTAAGCAGTTTGATCTTGTCCGGACAATAGCTGGAGTACGATTCAACTGATCTACTTCAAACTTGGGGAGTCCCTTGACCTTAGTGAGAGGACAGTCATGTATTATGTTTTATGGATGTGCATAATCCAATATGGGTGCCATCTGCTGTATTAGATTATGTTAAGCTCATCAGCGATATCTCCATTTTCAAATCATACTCTTATCAATGATATGAGATATCATCGACCCCAAAAAATCGACCATAGAGGTCCATGGCCCCCGCAGCAGCAGCGCCAGTTATGGTGGATGTAATCCACCATAACTGGTGCTGCTAGCGGGGGGGACATGGACCTCTATGGTCGATTTTTTATCTAAATTGTTTCTTCACTGATTTCTACATTATGCTTTCAGAAGTGCCATTGTTATATACATGTACACCTTATATGAATATTTTTGTCCATAAACGAAACATACCATGGCATGGGTGGATATAGTGCACATATGAAGTAAACCAAGGCCTTTCATGTGTTGCATTCATATACACAATAAATTGATAATGGGTGGAAATGTCTTTTTTACTAACCCTGTAGGTCACTCATCTTTACAAGGTAAAGTGTGTCATTTTTGCAAGCTCCACTTCACAAATCTCCATAAATGGTTTCAATTTCTCGACAAGATTATGGTGTCTCTGTTTGTGATAAGTACAAGATCAGAATACAATCCGATTCCCTTCCGACTCTGGTACCAGATCCTGTTTTTTAGTCCGGGATGGGGCCTGTAGATGCCACATTTTGAAACTGTCGTGTTTTACTATAAGTTTCAAAAGGTCAATTACTCCATTGTTCCATGTAGTGGTTTTCATAGCATTCAACTCAACAAACAATAACAGATCATTTTTTGAATATTTTTCGGTTAAACTTTAATAGTTTAGATGATGTGTAAGCACATACACACTAATACACATTGTTCATTTATCACAGATGGATATTGACGTATTCATTCCATATTTGGATGTTATAAAGTATGGAAATCCAGCACAATCAAATTTACGAAGTTATATTTACATACAAATGAAAATATTTTGTCTGTATTTGAAACATTTAAATGGTATTTACAATATATACATGTACTCGATAATATATTCGTATATCATAGTTGTATCTAACAACCGCCCTTCTAATTCCACCTTCAAGGACAAATTCTCCAGTATACAACATGCACAGTTCTATTATGAAATACCGCTACACATTAAACCAGTATATCGACGACAAAATATATGATTTATTTTCCTGTTATTATCAAAAGTTCTAAAATTATGTGGCATTAAGGTTTATCAGGCAAAAAAAAAAAAAAAGCTACAAGAAAAGCCACACAAAAATCTTTCTAAATAACAACATTCCAACAATTTCCATATTTAAAATGACACATGCACAAACCAACAGTAAGGTCAATATGTAATTCACTGTGAAGGCACGAACCTTCTTTCTTGCTGTTGAAGAGCATGTGTATTAAGCAAGTCAACTCGGTGCTGTATTATCAATACAATTTACTGGTAAAAATAAAATAAAAACCTGATACAATAAAATAGTCTCCCAGTCCATGTGAAATCGAAAGTAGTTTCAAGCAACTCTCTTGGACTGGAATTGAATCTGCCATGTCCATTAAATTCAACAGATCAGCAGCAAATGCTTGTGAAAGATATATTGAGAGTTTGGTATAGTGTTCATGTACTCCATGTACAGTTCTTAAAAGTCTGTTGAAATTGATCACCAAACAAACCCAAGACGATTCTTGCTTTTTGATTTGCCGTAGATAGCGCGCTTGGTCTCTTCAGTGCTCTCCCCTTGGTAGTTCGGCAGCTGTTTACCCGAATTGTCCATCACCATGTAGCTAGGTCGCAGTCCACCTTTACCATTGAAAATAGGTCCAGCACCACCCCCGGCACCTTCCTTAGCAGCCTTCTGGAGAGGGTAGACGTTCCTTCCTCCCTTTTCACAGTGCTCTATCACCTTGTTGGCGTACTCCTGGAACTGCTGTTCCTCAATGGCCAACAGTTCTACATTCTTTCTATCCAAGGCCAGTTGGTAGTCTATTTCTGCTCTCTCTTTCCCTTTTCTCTCGTCCTGTAAACAGATCAAATTGGCTCTTGAACAACTTCAGTTTGCATTTGTATTTAAGACTAAATTTTTGAGTGAGTAAATGAAATTTAATTTTGCTTTGAGAAATTTTTCCGTTGTATCACGATGGTGCACCTAAATGCGACGGAGTGGAACTAATTTTACTATCAAGGCAAGCAGAAGCAAATGAACTTGAAGCTTAAATTAGACTAGCTAGAATGTATTGGCCCCCGCCACCTTGCTTATAACATACTAATACACGATGTGACATAGTTACACAGTAAGACTGGTATATGTCCTGTTCAAGCGATTCGAAACAAAAATCGTGTGTTGCATCAAGGGAGATGAGCTTAGCTAATGCTGAAATTTAAACACTCAGCCTATGAAATGTACATACATGAAAGTAGTCACATCCAATGTCACTGTGGTGCCTTTGCATTTCATTTCGCGCAAGAATCTAGTGGTAAAGGCTGTTTGATGAGTGCTAGCGCAATCTACCTAGTCTAATCTAATTATACACACTTCTAGTTCATTTCTTCTGACAATAGGCATTTAGGTTGTATCCTAGGATGTGTGATAAACATTGGTTTGATATGCCAATAGGTAATTGTGCTCGATCAGGTTTGATATGCCAATAGGTAATTGTGCTCGATCAGGTTTGATATGCCAATAGGTAATTGTGCTCGATCGGGTTTGATATGCCAATAGGTAATTGTGCTCGATCAGGTTTGATATGCCAATAGGTAATTGTGCTCGATCGGGTTTGATATGCCAATAGGTAATTGTGCTCGATCAGGTTTGATATGCCAATAGGTAATTGTGCTCGATCAGGTTTGATATGCCAATAGGTAATTGTGCTCGATCAGGTTTGATATGCCAATAGGTAATTGTGCTCGATCGGGTTTGATATGCCAATAGCTAGCATAGACAATTGTGTCCAACAGGGCGGTGTGATACCCATTGGCAGCCATGTTCTGCCTTTGTGCATATCCCACCCTATGAAACATGATTGTCAATTCATATCAGGGCTGTTCCAGAAAAAGGTACACGCCAGGTTGGGGAAATATTACTTTTTCTACCTCCAACCACCCATACATCATTTATTCTATCTCACTATTGTTAAATGACTGTATACCACCAACCATGCATATACCATATAACTGAAAAATCTGCACCCCCCCCCCCACCATCCAATGTACTTTTTTTCTGGAACAGCCCTCACATCAACAAGTCTGAACACACATTCACATTTTATTTTACAAAGGGACCTGAATTTTCAAGAACCACTGCAGTCCCATGATGTCTCAGACTGGTGAATACTCACCGCCTGTTTTGTGTGGAAGTCGGCCAACTCGCGCACTTGATCAAACTTTCTTCTCTGTTTCTCCTCCTCGTTTTCGCGGAATATGTTGTCGGCCTCTGTACGAATCCTGATCATCTCGTACTCCTCCATCTTAGACTCTTTCTTCTTTGCCGCGACCTCTTTCATCTGTAACCATGGAAACAATAATAATATAGTTACTGAGAAGAAGTTTCGTTCATCATGTGATGAAAAGCTATGCACCTCTCTGACTGGAGAATTTTTGACAGCATGGGTATGATGGGTGTTAAGAATTCAACATGTAGTGACAAAAATAATAATTTCCAAAATATCGGTACAAGCCATATTAAGGTAGTTCATACCGCAAAACTTTGTCCGGTGACCAACCCCAATATTTTTGCTGTGGGTAGCTGGGGTGTTGATCAGTAGTAAAAGGTAAAAAAAGTTGATGGTCTTCGATGTAGATTATATATATATACACAGGTATTGTTTACTTATATAGAGAAACTTCAATGGAGCTTAAAAACACTTGAAAGTTGAATATTAATACAAAATTTTTATATGAATTATACATTTTATCGAACTGTATGACATTGGAAATTGCATAACCACCTCCACAATCGAATATCATCTGGTGACCTGTGCTGATAATTTTAAACACTGCTTCCCCGCCATGTGCTCTTTTTGTTAATCGAATGAAAAGTGGGGGTCTTCGATCTACTTTTTTATATAAAAGCTTTGAGTGTCCCTATCCCCATAGCTTTCTAATATTTGCGACGTCATTACCTCCCCTGATAACGTCTCGTATCAGAAAATGTGATATATGACATTGGAAGAGTTATTACAGGGGAAATAACCCTGAATAATGACGTCGCCAATGTTGTTTGAGGGATTGTATCCCACCTGAGCAGTCTTACGCACACCTGCTGATATTTGTCGTTTTCTTTTGAGAACTGTGAACATCATCAACATACATTTATATATTCTTGGAAAGCTTATTTCTCTGCTATTACAAATATGTGAATATATTGGTTGTGAGTTGATTAGATAAACTACATGTAGGCCCATGGGCATATATAGAAAGGTGGTTCAGAAGATAAAGGTTGTTGCTTGATTGAGGGTTGGGACATGCAGATACCATCCATTGCAAGTGAACTATTCTTTGCATAATCTAGATTTTATTGCACTGTCCTTCCATTTGTAAATTAGTATTTTGTAATTTAGGACTGACAGGAAAAATAGTTTTTAACTGATTGTGATACCCGAGTATCATTTTCAGGGACGATCGATTGACTGGCTGCAATAGTGGAGATAGTAAAACTCAAAAGAATAGCTGCTTCCGGAGTAGCAGATTTCTTCCCCAGAGTTTCAATTCAAAAGATATCCGTCTCAGAATATTTCAGTTCTCAGACATGCCAGATAGTATTATTTCTAAGTTTAAGTGCAATTGATTCATTAATTTCACTACATGTACATACATGTACATATATTCCTAACACCAGTCCATATGAGGACCCAGTTTTAGCTTGGCCTCTTCATTCATCAAAAACTAGACCCAGCGTAGATACATGTACAGTGCCTAGAGCTATGGTAGGGCAGCTCTTTACAGATGTACATGTTGCCTCCTGAACTGTATTTCTCTTAGCTGAGGTCAATCTTCCATACTTTAGTGCATATTAATCTGATATCTTGAAGGAAAACAATTAACAGAGTATTATTTAATACAGGTAAGGGATCAAGAACATGCTAAGTGACTATATATAGGCCTACAAAACCTGTCAACCACTGAAGAATAACTATTCTGGTCTGACAAAGAATAAACAAGTTGGAACTATTATACATGTACTTCGGACAACCCTAAAATCAGAAATTTTCTGATCCCATAATAAAGGTGAGACAACTCACCTTTCTAAAAAGTTCTTGACATGTCAATACTTGTCTTAACATGAGCATCCATGGATATTCAAATGCTTATTTTTTGGAGGAGTTCTAACTTTTTCATTCAACTGACTATCTTTGCAGAGTAATGCAAACAATAGACCAACAACTTTCAGTGTATTTTCTTTTAATAAGCATTTTCATAACACAACAACAGGCCAACAACTTTCAGTGTATTTTCTTTTAATAAGCATTTTTATAACGGCCGAACAAAATATAGTCAAATAAAACACGAAGCAAACTACACAAGCACATGTATTTTGGCTCAGTCTGGCCAGTGAACCAGGGGAGATAACTTTGTCGGGCAAACAGATCACATTCCATTGATACGATCAAGGCTATTTTTCCCCTGACCGGACGTTCCAGTATTTACGATCACCCTCTGATTTTGGGGGTCTTGAAATCACTTCCGGTGATCGAATGTTTACCGTACGTGTTAATGAGCTACTAAATAATGTTCAAATGAGAAACCCAAAATAATGAGAAACCCATAATTCCACAGAGAAAATTCAATGCCAAATGAAGAAAAAGGCACTGATTATTTGTTGAAGGGTTGTTCTGCAATATTAATTGCAATAACTTATTGATTTTTTTTCAAGGTCCTGTGTACGCATCTGAAAGAACATGTTAGGCCTGAACGAGCATTTGAGGTTGTCTTGGTCAAAATAAATAAATAAATAGATTACCTGTTTATATCTATGTTCTGCAGACTCCTTCATCAAGGCTATCATTTTCTCCTCCTTCTTTTTATCTTCTTCTGCTTTCTTTTTCTGCAGTTCCTCAGAAGCCCTTGTTATTCTGTCGTCTTCGTCGTCTACCTTCTGCTTCATCTGTGCCCCCAGCTTTTCTCTTATTTTCTCCAGAGATGCTTGCTTCTCCCTGAAATTGAAAAAGATGGCCATTATTTCATTGTTCTTGAGATGTGGGTATTAATGAGAAACGGCAAACGGACAGACAAACGCACATGATAACAATAATACCCCATGGTCAAATTGGCTCGGGGCTGTTCCAGAAAAAGATACATGAGATGAGGGGAGGGGGGAGGGACTACTTTATATGACTCCAACCACACATACACCATAGAAATCTTCCACCCACCCATGTACTTTTTTCTGGAATAGCCCTAAGGGGTAGAAAGGAAAGGATGTAAGATATCATATTGCAGCTCACAAAGCAAGGTGGGTGATATTGATCAGGGTAAATAGCAAAGTCTACTTTCCTTTCATGAGGGGGGGAGGGGAGAAAAAAAGTGCTGCATTATAGGATAGAAATCCAGCAAATAACATGTACACAGATGATGAAACAATGCTTATCTATCCATTAAGCCTGTATCACTTACTCATGTAATTTTTTCTCCTTTTCTGCTCGGAGTGTCATCATTTTCCTCTTGGCTTCGGCAAACACACGGCATTCCTCATTTTCTTCCTGTATTTGAAAGGTTATTCAAGATACACATAATTAAATGTTTGAGTGACATAAATGGCAAATTACAACATCTTCTAAAATCTGAAGTTAAAATGTTGTCTTCAATGAAAAAGTAAGCACACAGTCCTTAGTGGTAGAAACTGAATTATGTAAATGGCCCTCAATGCCAATGTATATTGGTTATTATTCCTTGCAATGAAAGAAATTAAAGTGTGTGTCCCACTTTTAGGGCAACTGACTTTTCTCACAGCAGTGAAATCTCGTTCAGCATCTAGACAAGTTTTCCATTTTGAGTGCAGAATTTTATGAAAATCCATCCAGATTCAAAGGAAATCGCTATTCACTCCCATGTTATCTTTGAGGAACAATGATGTTAAGTTTGTAATCTTATTTGATACAAACTGGCCATTATGACATCCTGAAATCATTGCTATTCAAATCGGTTCCCTGAGGTTAACTTAGCTTTGATGAATAATATTCTTGAAGTTTTGGAAACAAAATGGGAAAGGCATATCAATATCAGCATGGTGTGCAAGCTTGCTTGTTGCTGTGGAAAAAATAATCTTTAATATACAGTAAAACCTGTGTATACCGACACCTGAATAAATTGACCAAGCTCTAAATACCAACATTATCCATGGTCTGAATACCGACACATGGGTAAACTGACCAAGCTCTAAATACCAACATTATCCATGGTCTGAATACCGACACATGGGTAAACTGACCACGCTCTAAATACCAACATTATCCATGGTCTGAATACCGACACATGGGTAAACTGACCACGCTCTAAATACCAACATTATCCATGGTCTGAATACCGACACATGGGTAAACTGACCAAGCTCTAAATACCAACATTATCCTTGGTCTGAATACTTGAATTTAACGTAAATTGAACCTTGATGAATCAGAAGACCGACACTATACTGAATCTGGTTCCAAGCAAAGCCAGTATACACAGATTTTACTGTATTGCTGAAAATCAGTTTTCCTAAAAATGTGGCACAGACTTAATAGTTTCATTGCAGTACTGAAGTAATTCACCATTATAATATGGAATAGTTCTCACCTCGTATTGATGAGCATGGATCTCTTTCATCCTATGCACATCTTGGATTTGCTGGACGTTATCCGCCATTAGCTTCTTCCGTTCATCCCGTCGCAGATTGTCCAAACGCTCTCTCTCAATCTGGTACTGAATGGCCAGCTTTTTAAGGTCCTCCCCCTCTTTACGTTCATCTCTGGTCAATTCCTCCTTCTGCTTCAAATGCTCACGCACCCTGAGATCAATGAGGAAACAAACCGTTGCAGTAACAAAGCGCAGATAAACTAGAGATTTTTATGTCCCAAACTTATTTGCCTTAAAGATACTGAGTAGATGTCCAAATAACGGATGGATGTTTTTTTATTTTATTTTATTTTCTTTCTTCAAAATGGTGATTAAAGTGGGTTTTAAGACACCTGTACCTTATGAAACAGTTGAATGAAATCATAATCAGGCTGTGACGTAACAGATCAAATGGTTCCAGCCTTCACTGTTTTTAAAGGGACACGATACTGTCATGATTCATTGCTGTTTTCAAAGTTTGGTTGTTTTAAAATGCACAAGTACATCATTCAATTCTAAATATCCACCTTCAGAATAAATTTAGCATAAAAACAGGACAGATTTTTAGACCATTTGATATAATATTGATATAATATTGAAGGCTAAAAAAACCCCGGCTATTTTGTTTCTGGTCAGAGACCGTAAGAAAATGTGATGCTTATTTATTTTTTTTGGATAGCGCATATGTCATACAAAAGCTTCATCAGTGTTGTTCAACAGATATCTGTAACAGCAAACGCCACATGACAAATACATTCAGGAGTGGTCAAGGGAGATACAAAATTCCAACCAGAAATGTAAATACTTTTTTTCTTGGTCTAGCATATTATTTGAGAAGATACAATGAAAGGACTGTCGAAGCTTTTGTTATACTTACTGTACAGCCTGGAACTCTGAATTTTCCAGCCTTTTTGTTATCCTATCCCTGGCTTTCTCCTGGTCTGTCTTGATCCCTTCTTCATATTCTGACCTGGCTTTGTCCAGCCATTCCTGGTCTTTCCCAGAGTTTGCCTTCTTCTTTAACTGTTTTAGTTCGATCTGTGCCTCCCTCTCTTTCAACACTTCAGTCAACAATAGTGCTCCCTATTATAAATAGTACAACATACATACATCTATACTGACAACAACTAATGCCTCGCTTGGATGAAAACTTGCTGATGATGTTCATAAGATGTGCTGATGATGTAGAGAGGATGTTTGCTTGATGCAGAGAGGATGTGCTGATGTAGAGAGGATGTGCTGATGTAGAGAGGATCTGTAGTAAACGTGCAGAGGATGTGTTGTTGATGTGGAGAGGATGTGTGATTAATGTGGAAAGGATGTGTTGATGATGTAGAGAGGATGTGCTGATGCGGAGAGGATGTGTTGATGTGAAAAGGATGGGTTGATGTGGAGAGGATGTGTGGTTAATGTGTGGAGGATGTGGAGAGAATGTGTTGAAGAGGGGAGGATATACTGGATGTGGAGGGATGTGTCGATGGTGAGGGTGTGTGGTCAATCTGGAGATGATGTGTGTTGAAGTGGAGAGGATGTACTGATGATATTGAGAAGATGTGTGGTTAATGTGGAGATGATGTGAGTTAAATTGAAGATGATGTGCTGATGATGGAGAAAATGTTCTGACGAGTATTTAAGAAACAGGTAACAATAGATGTGAAGCATATGTGCTGTTGATAATGTGGAGGTGAACAGAAATCAGGGAGAGAATTCTGATGAGGAATTTGATGAGGAACAGGATGTAGAGACGATGTGTAGATAAGAATTCATCGAGGATGTGCTGATCTGGAAACATGGAAAGGGTGAGTATGAAGTGTTGAAATGGAGAGGATGTGTGGTTAATGTGGAGGTTTATGTTGAAAGAAACTGCTGATGATAAGATGCGTGGCTGATTATGTTGAGATGATGCTCTGTGCTGATGCCAGATGTGCTGATGTAGAGAGGATGTGCTGATGTAGAGAGGATGTGGAGAGAGATGCTGATGATGTGGAGTGTGGATGGGAAGAGGATGTGTGTTCAATCTGGAGAAGATGATGTGGAGAGGATGTCTTGATGTGGAGAGGATGTGTGGTTAATGTGGACAGGATGTGTAGATGTGGAGAGGATGTGTGGTTAATGTGGAGAGGATGTGGCAAAATGAAGAGGATATGTAGACATGGAGATGATGTGTGGTTAATGTGGAAAGGATGTGGTGAAATGAAGAGGATGTGTAGCCATGGAGAGGATGTGTGATTAATGTGGAGAGGATGTGTTGATGTGGAGAGGATGTGGCAAAATTAAGAGGATATGTAGACGTGGAGATGTGTGGTTAATGTGGAGAGGATGTGTTGATGTGGAGAGGATGTGGCAAAATTAAGAGGATATGTAGGCATGGAGATGATGTGTGGTTAATGTGGAGAGGATGTGTTGATGTGGAGAGGATGTGGTGAAATGAAGAGGATGTGTAGGCATGGAGAGGATGTGTGGTTAATGTGGAGAGGATCTGTTGATGTGGAGAAAATGTGGCAAAATGAAGATGTGTAGATGTGGAGAGGATGTGTGGTTAATGTGGAGAGGATGTGTTAAAGTGGAGAACTTGAAGTTAAAAGGATATGCTGATGATGGAAAAAATCTTCTGGTATATAATTTAAATAACAGAAATCAGTATGTGCTGATAATGTAGGAAGGGTGTTGATAATGCGGAGGTGTGCAGAAATCATGGAGAGAATTCTGATGAGGTATTTGATGAACAGGAATTTAAGAATGCATCAAGGATGTGCTGATCTGAAAACATATGGGATAATATGGAGAGGACGAGTTTGAAAGAATGTGCTTCGATCAAATAAAACCTTACATGAAAGCCTTTAACTCGGTCTGTCTGGTAATATTGCTGTGTCTTGGCCTTTTCGATGGCTTCTCGCCGTTTGTCTGCTTGGAATTTGGCCTCCTCGATGTCAATCTGACACCTCTCTTCTTCCTCCTTCTGTTCCCGTAACTTCCTCGCTTCCAACTTCCTCTGTCTTTGGCCCTAGCAGGTAAAACAAATTCATAAAGGTATATCGATATAATGAAATACAGGTACTTGTAGTTCAGTTTATAGCCCATGGTCATTTGACACCCAGGGCATGGGCACCCAAATCCTCAAACCCAATTAATCTACTCGATTTTATACACATAAAATTCTCTCCAAAAACCTGGATGTGACCCAGTAGGCATGTACACATATGTTATATCATTTTCATGGATACTGTCTTGCTCAATAACTCTCCTGGCTGGCGGGAAAGTCAGGTGAGTGAAGGAGAGGGACAGACTGATCACTCCCCTTAAAAACCAGCGACTTCACTTACAGCTATGGTATTCCCCCAATTTTTGACAAGTTCCTTTGATCTGTTTCTCATCTCCTCTCTCTCAGTCTTCATGCGCTGTACCCTGGCCTGTTCTATCTGTCGTCTGTGTAGTTGATTGTGGATGCGCTCCCAGTCTCCCTTGCTGAGTACGGTCACTTGACGGAGGTCTGTGCCATCGGCCAGCTGCATACCCAGAGGTATGTCCGATGGAAAAGGAAAATCATGTTCAGGGGTATGGGTACCTGTGAATGAAAAAAAAAAAAAAAATTACTTGTCACTCATAGCTCCATCATCAATTCAATTAATTATTGACACAAACACAATTCACATCGGTATATGACCGAGAAACCATCAACCTTATCCAAATCAGTGGGGGTTTTCTCGACACACAGAGAATACATGTATGATACACATTGATCAAATGTGGCCACATTTCTCCATAGAGTGTGTGGCCATATTGCTGAAGAATCACTTTCCATTAATAAAGTTTAACAGATATAATGATATACCAAGACACTAAAAGAAAACCCCAAAAGTGACAAGTGTCATTGAATATCGGAAACGCGACAGTTTTCTTACCATACGGTATTGTGGGGCCCACTGCTAAAATTTGCCAGTATAGTTTTGACCTAATCCGTTTCTCAATCATTTTTGCTTTTTTTTTTTTTGGTCACTTAATTGGAAGTGAAGCTGTTTTGTTAAATTATTATATTGTTGACTATCGTAGATGGATAGTACTGAAATGTTACAAAAATGATTGAAGTTGTTGTGAAACTACAATGGCAATGATATCATTTCGCAGCAGGCCTGCAATGTTAACACTGATGGAAATTTTCAGCTGTACTCTGATTGGTTGGAAGCCGATTTCCATTAAAACCACATTTTCAGCCAATCAAAGTGCTCGTTACAATTTTTTCGGCACATTGTTTATATCTGAGTTGTCCATGTCTTGATCGGCAAAATGGTGAAAACACAATATTTAGTAATGGGCCATATCAATGCACTAGTGAATAATTTGGCCTAACCGCAAATGCCGGGGGTTTTGTGGCTACAAATGTAGCCACATTTTGTAGCCACATTCAATCCCTATAGAGAAATGTAGCCACATTTTGTGGCTGCATTTCTCTATAGAGACTGTAGCCACATTTAATTGAAACATTTCACAGTCATAATAAGCTACTGAAAGCTTCGACAAAATGATTTAAAAAACTTTTTTTACAAACATCGAAAATCATCGTGCACAGAAAAGTGAAGTTACTCGCGGCCGTTCAGTTCAAAACAGGAACTTACCTCGGCATGTGCACTGCACTCCATGGAAACATGGTTTGTTCTTGTTCACTGTTTAGTTAAACAAGTATGGATGGGAACTATTTATTATATAAATCGTTAGGATTTGTCTAAAACGTGGTCTAAATCGCCGAAGAATATTCCACCAACTTCGAAGAGGCGAAATGCAGACGACCCGACCTTTGTTAAGCAAGCTGCGATTGGCCGAGTTGCTTCACCAAATCCCCGCCTGTACCAAGCGGTTAGCCAATCGCTAACCTCGTTTGCGGCTTTATGGAACAACAACGACGAAATATCGGCATGCGATGGATTTATATTCGCAGGGCCTGATCCAGGCCGTTTTTGAACCCGTTATAACGGGTTTGGGCGCCATGAATTTGGGCGCCCAAATGAGAAAAAAAAAAAAAAAAAGAAAAAAAAAAAAAAAAAAAAAAAAAAAAAAAAAAAAAAAAAAATTTGTTAGCAAATTCCCTCTGAACAGGCTGAAACCTATATTAATGCAATTACTATTGCCAAATATTAAGTTATCAGGCTGTATTTAGACCATTCAATACTCCCACAGCTTCCATGGGCTTCGACAGTCCCACATCGCGGCCTATTTCACTATAACTTATCACACTCTGCGCCAGGTAAGGGTGCCCAAACTAAAAGTCTAGATCAGGCCCTGATTCGTGAATAGTTTCCATCCATACAGTTATTTTTTCCAATAAAAATTCGATGTTTAGGATATAATACTATAATAATCATATACTAATTATGCGACAAGCCTGCGGGTTCCGAAAAATCCGACATCAATCGGTAAATGCGAGGTGAGTGCAAGGCCTGGACATATACCGATATTTTACTTATTCTTGGAGTTCGTCTGCATGGAAAGTGGCTACATTTACAGACTATTCGTGTTTGCCGAGCTATTTCAGTTTGTTATTTATCATAAAAAAGACATTATCTAAAATGTGGCTACACTCTCTATAGAGAAATGTAGCCACATTTTGTACCCACAAAAACCCCGGCATTTGCGGTTAGGCCAATAATTTTATCAAAAAAGGCATGCGGTATCGGTTACATGTAACTGTGGCAAATGCCGATCGGAAAACATTCCGCTGACAGAGTGATTCCCAGACAACATTATTGCAGTGTCGGGTCCCTCTATACCAGTCCCATCAGGCGCCACATACTATGCCATTTTGATAGATGAGTATTCCCGGTCACACATTATGAAAAATGTTAGTGCGAGCGGTGCATGGGAGGGGTGGGAAGTGGAGGGGAAAGAACAAACAAATATAAAAAAATCTTTTCATATTATTTTTCTTCTCCGGCACTGATATTAGAAAAACTGAATAATAAGGTTTTCTAATGGAACTTGCCCTCAGTTCTGAACTTCGTGAAAAATTAATTGAGAGATTTCGTGCACTACACTACTGTCATTCATTAAATTGTTGTTGTTGTTGTGGTTCAGCCAAAGACCGTCATTGTCAATTTCATACGAAGTACCTTTTGCTTGCCCCTTCCTTCGTCCATGCAGAACAGCAGACGACATTTTCGCTCTCCTGGTCTTCCTTGCAATCGCCCAATTAAATGTCAAACGTGTCTCATCAAAATTAACTGAACACTAACAAATATGGCAGAGCCGTTGCTAGGGAAATATACACGTCGCGATGGACGGTGTCGTCAGAGAGCGGAAGTATACGTCGCTGCGCCACCTGGCGGAACTGCAAAATGTTGGGTAACTTTTGCAAATATTCTGGTGTAAAATGAGTAATGTGGAACTTGGTGAGATTATATTTACAATCACAAGTGAGACTAAGAACACGTGGATTTGCATCGAACATTGAATTGTGTTCGTACACGCTGACGTTGCCACATGCACGAACTGGTTCGATAGCCGTCGAAAACTGGGATCTGTATAGTACATGTCTGTCTCGGGGTACACACCACACTGCTCAGGTGAGATTTTTTGGGATCAGATAATCGACTGAAATTATTTGAATTCGAATGAAAAAACGGAAACTCGGTAGGTTATTTGTTGATAGCTGGCTTAATACTGGTTCGATTCTGACAATCTAAAGTTTCCGGAGTAGCTGAAGAGATTATATATAAAAAATTATTTTTGAGATAGTGGGCAACTGAAAAAATCGTGTCGACTTCGCTGAAATTGTTTCTGGACCGACCGACCTGCGGTTTTTCTTGTCCGGAAAATTATTCCGTGGACTGACTGAAATAGTTTTAGGTTTCCGGAACGCTCTAGTTTCTTACGAATAAAATGATATAAAATTTATGCATGTACCTTCTACCGTTTTCCGTAAAAGGGTTCGCTGAAAAAAAATGATTGAAAATCAAGACATTTTCAGCCGGATCGGCGTGACTGGAGCGAATTAAAAACTCGGATTTGAAGACGGACTTCAGAAGGTTCCGAAAATCCGGAATCAGGATCGCGGGTAAGTTTATGGGAAGATTGGTTATATCGGTTGGTCGTAAGTGTCAAATTAAATTTAAAAACCATAGTTTGCACAAAAAATATCCTATTTTTCAAATAATTGAATGTTTGTCATATAATAACTTAATGTAAATGGTATGAGGCGCCGTTTGTGACAATATTGTCAACGACAAATATATAGAGTTAACCCTCTCCAGGCGCGCGTTGCAAATTAGCAACAGCTCATTAGCCAACCAGCTATTTATCCATGAATATGGTTTTTCATGTTATATGTATTTAGGTAACACTGAAGGACATTGTTGCTCTTTTGCAACCTAGAGTTCATACTCAGCTCACCAGGTGGCGTAGTTAGAATCCTTTCAATATGGCAGCTTCCATGTGAGAAGAAATCTGGTTGTGCACTTGCCGAATTAAAGTAAATATCACAAGAACCCTCGGTCATAATCAATATTGTACCGCATAGGTAATAAGAGGAATTAGTATAGATAGAGTAGATGCTGTATAATAAGTAAAATTGTTCATAGTTATTTTCCCAGAAATTGTTTTTTTCTGTTGTTGCGAATTTGCAACGTTTGACCTCAGGTGTCCTATTAGTTGTTGCATATTTGCAACATTTGCCCAGTTGTACGGACTGAAGTTTTTTTGATTTCTTTGAACAAACATATTATAAATGTATATTTCTTTTCTCCGCGTTCTATTTATTACTTTGGGGTATTTTGGCATTACATAAACTTCAAATAGAGATGTTTCGCCACATTACTGCTGAAGAAGTTATCTTATGAATTATGAATGCTCATATATAAATGAAACAACCCTGGTCTCATTGTAAAACATCAAATACATAAATAAAGGAAAATAATAAAATAAATAAATTAGAACAATTAGTAAATCAGCCAAAAAAGCTTTGATTACTTTATTTATACATTAGTTTATGTCCATTTTATGTGGTGCCAAAAGGTGGCCTCACTGCTGTAAAGGGAGATTTTGATCCCACACAACACGAATTTCAAACCTGTTTCGTCTTTATAGCAACTTTCATATCAAATGACTTATTTATAAAGACATAGAAAACTGTATTTTTCTTTTTTGGGAAAAATTAAAACTTGTTGCCTTTGATGTATAGCTGACTTTTATGGCTAACGTTGCAAATTTGCAACGTTCCCAGAATCCTTTGCGGGCAGCAGGTGAAATTTTTTTGTTGTGAAATTGATTATATTTGGCCAAGGGGATCATTTTCTCATAATATCAGATTTTTCCTTCCGGTAGAATTAATTCGGTCCTGAGAGGGTTAAAACCAAAATATAAAGTCGCCGTTTGTGACAATATTGCCAACGACAAATATATAGAGGTGAAACCAAAATATAAAGTCGCCGTTTGTAACAATATTGTCAAACACAAATATATTGTTAAACCCTTTGTAAATATATATAAAACGATATAAATAGGGCCTATATAGAAAGTTTGTTTTTTTTAATTTTTATAAATATTTTTTGAACATAAATAACGATAGGAAGTTAAGACGTTAAATTTAACGTAAATATAAAGTACACGAACTTGTAAAGTGTACATGTAAACCGGATATGCCCAAAGGAAGTTGCGCAATCGATGTGCGCGCGAGTAATACTGGTTAATCAAAACTGCAACTGGGTTCTGAAGCGAAACTATGACAGCGGTGAAAGCCACTCGCATGTCACAGATGTGTCGAATCAAACAATAAGATCACGTACCTGGACATATATCAGTTCACTGCCATAGTGATTTAGTAAAGGCCTATTCCAATTTTCAACAATTACTGTTATCATTTACAATCGTACTTCAGAGTTATCACATCAATTAGATATAAATACATCTACTTATAAATCACCATAAAGGTATCCTAGCCTGCAGCCAATATCACGGCCTGCCCCTTTGATGTTCAATCTGCGATTCCGTCGGCCAAGTCGCTGGTTGCTATTTGCTGCATAGAAACATCAACAGAAGTTGAAATAAAACATGCGCAGTAGTTCTACGTGAAAATAACGATGTATTAATTATGCGCAACACAAATATTAGGCAATTTGAAATCATACTGAATATGAGCATATTTCATTGACTAGAATATGACCATTCATAGCCTAGTTATAGGATTTGGAATTATATTGTCGTTTTGTATATTTTATCATTTTTCGATAATTTCCGCATTTCCAAACAAGACAAAAATTAGCAGGGAATTTGGTATAAGTACAGCGAATGGGAAACTAATGGCTCATGAGGAACACTACATTGGCCTTTTTTCACTTTTGCGCTGCCTCGAAGTTGTTACTAGTAACTGAGGAATCAGTCGAAGCCGTTTTACCCCTGCGTGCTAATCGCTAATTGATCTTCAATACGTGTGTATTGAAGAGCACTTCTGGCCCGATGGGTTCTTGATGGGCATCGGTGTTAACCCTATTATATACGGTGACGAGTGAGTGAATAGGGTTTAACGTCGCTTTCAACATTTTTTCAGCTATATCACGACGGGAAGGGAAGGGAGGGGAGTGGAAGGGGCGGGGTATACCTACTTGTAACAGAGCAGATCTAATGTTGACATTTTATACTGCTGTCCCACCGAAATATCATGCCGTAGGCAGACATGACACCCCACTCAGTCACGTTATACTGACACCGAGCGAACCAGTCCTTGTTCTATCCTCTCAATACTGAGCGTGAGCGAGGAAGCAACAAGTTCCATTTTTTGGTATGACCCGGCCAGGGATTGAACCCAGTAATTACCGCTTACGAATATCAACAGTTCATTTTATTCAAATTACGTTATACTAACTTAAAACCTAAAAAGTTTGAGATCAAGTAAGCGTATCATGCTATAATAAATGATCTCGTTAATGAAAACGAGGAACGGTGCACGCAACAGTACAATCCACACTGGTGGTTCCCACAGTAGGTGCCATTGTTCTTTCATAATTTGAGAACGGTACGTTTGATGATACAAGCATTGTGCAACCGGTTACTCATGAGCCATTAGTTTCCACATTCGCTGTACTTATACCAAATTCCCTGCTAATTTTTGTCTTGTTTGGAAATGCGGAAATTATCGAAAAACGATAAATGATACAAAAAGACAATATAATTCCAAATCCTATAACTAGGCTATGAATGGTCATATTCTAGTCAATGAAATATGCTCATATTCAGTATGATTTCAAATTGCCTAATATTTGTGTTGCGCATAATTAATATATCGTTATTTTCATGTTTTATTTCAACTTCTGTTTCTATGCGGCAAATAGCAACCAGCGACTTGGCCGACGGAATCGCAGATTGAACATCAAAGGGGCAGGCCGTGATATTGGCTGCAGGCTAGGATACCTTATGGTGATTTATAAGTAGATGTATTTATATCTAATTGATGGGATAACTCTGAAGTACGATTGTAAATGATAACAGTAATTGTTGGAAATTGGAATAGGCCTTTACTAAATCACTATGGCAGTGAACTGATATATGTTCAGGTACGTGATCTTATTGTTTGATTCGACACATCTGTGACATATGCGAGTGGCTTTCACCGTTGTCATAGTTTCGCTTCAGAATCCAGTTGCAGTTTTGATTAACCAGTATTACTCGCGCGCACATCGATTGCGCAGCTTCCTTTGGGCATATCCGGTTTGCATGTACACTTTACAAGTTCGTGTACTTTACATTTACGTTAAATTTAACGTCTTAACTTCCTATCGTTATTTATGTTCAAAAAATATTTATAAAAATTAAAAAAAAAAAACTTTATATATAGGCCCTATTTATATCGTTTTATATATATTTACAAAGGTTTTAACAATATATTTGTGTTTGACAATATTGTCACAAACGGCGACTTTATATTTTGATTTCACCTCTATATATTTGTCGTTGACAATATTGTCACAAACGGCGACTTTATATTTTGGTTTTAACTCTATATATTTGTCGTTGACAATATTGTCACAAACGGCGCCTCATAAAATGGAAATAGTGAAAATATTGAATTGATCATTAATTTTAAATACATATATTTTTATAATCGAAATGAAAACTGACCAGGAATATACATATTTTGTTCTCAGTAATTTTTGTTCTTGGATTTTTTATTAATATAAATTTACTAATTGATAATACATTTAATTTATAAAATGAAGTAAAAACAATTTTGACAAGTACAAAAAATGATTTTGGAACACTGTTCACACACTAATTGGTCCTTTGTTCCGGAAATCCCCAAAAACAACAAAGGAGTAACATAAAAGAAATAATCTCTTTGTCTACTGAGTATGTCTGTCACAAAACCAATCAGTAGAATTGTCATTTGGCTGAGCACAAGACAAATGTTTCCAAACAGTACACCTTATCTTTCAGACAGGCTACCCAATGATCCCTACCAGTGTGATGAATCTGACCAGCCGGCCCATCTACATAAGAGCGTGCTGATACTCCGACAAAAGAGGATAATTACCAATGCCCGAAAATCCACGCAAAATTTCACGATAATAGTAATTCTGAAGGTAGTACAAACTAAGCATGCTAAGAGCAAATGCATCAACTGGCGCTTCTTTCCAATCATTCAACCGTTTCAAAACTGCGTTCATACTTTCTGAAGAGTTATTAGTGATACCCGAATAAGGATCAAATAAACCAGGAAATCTGTCTATAAGCCAACTGCCAGAAAATTGAAGAATATCCGGTTTTAGTTGAGAATTGAAATAATCTACTACCCCTCGAGACCATTTCCGTGTTATCTGTTCCGATACGGAAAGAAAATCTGCTTTGTTTTCATTTGCCAACATAGTATTCAGATCGTTTACATACACAGAAGCATCAGAAGAAGCACCATGATTTTTGAGCCAAACTTTGAAGTCACGCTTCAAATGATTCCAACAATGTAGAACGGTGAGGTTTGGAAATATGTTCAAAATTGCATTAGTAATTCCAGTTTCACGGTCAGTAACAAAGGGTAATTTTGCTTTCTTCAGAAGTGGAATTTTTTCACTAATATACCGAAAGAAAAATTTGTGGTGCTTTTTGAATTTTCTGTCATGAATCAAAAATGCCAGTGGAATGATTGGATGGCCAATCAACAAATTGTGCCGAAAAACAAGCGGAGAAACATAAAAATCACCAAGCTGGTAGGTGGTATCATACACTAAATGAACATCGTCAACAGTCTTAGCCCTTAACAACTTACTAAACTCACTAAACATCTCCGGTAAACCAACACAACTTACAAAATCCGAGAAGATCATAGTATGATAGTTATTATACGACAAACATTCAATTATTTGAAAAATAGGATATTTTTTGTGCAAACTATGGTTTTTAAATTTAATTCGACACTTACGACCAACCGATATAACCAATCTTCCCATAAACTTACCCGCGATCCATATTCCGGATTTTCGGAATCTTCTGAAGTCCGTTTTTAAATCCGAGTTTTTAATTCGCTTCAGTAATCCGTTTTACGGCCGATTCAGCTGAAAATGTCTTGATTTTTAATCGGGTTTTTTCAGCGAACCCTTTTACGGAAAACGGTAGAAGGTACATGCATACATTTTATATCATTTTATTCGTATAAAAGTAGAGCATTCCGGAAACCTAAAAGTATTTCAGTCAGTTCACGCAATAATTTTCCGGACAAGAAAAACCGCATGTCGGTCGGTCCAGAAAAAATTTCAGCGAAGTCGACACGATTTTTTCAGTTGCCCACTATCTCAAAAATAAATTTTTTGTTGTCATCAAACTATATATTCTTGAAAAGAGAATCTCTTCAGAAGTTTGAGTTACTCGGGTGCCACACTATGGAATAGCCTGCCCCAAAACGTGCGCAGTGCTGAGTCTGTGAATTCATTCAAGAAACTTGTAAATAATTTTGTAAATAATAACAGAGATTGATCATTTGTATGTTACATATATATTATCATCAATTGTGCTTTATAGATAGGATTTATTGAACATCTTTCTTTTGTTATGAGGGCCTCAAGGGAGAACAGTCTCTGACTGATTGTGTAACCCTCGTTAAATAAAGCATTTATTATTATTATTACTCCGGAAAGTTTAGATTGTCAGAATCGAACAAGTATTAAGCGAGCTATCAACAAATAACCTACTGAGTTTCCGTTTTTTCAGTCGAATTCACAAATTTTCAGTCGAATACGCCGACCCGATTTTTTTTTTATGGAAAGCAATATTTCACCGGTGACCGGTTCCCGAGCGTCATTTTTGACAATTACGTGACCGGTCACCGGCTGCCGTATTCTCTTTTTGATAGATGAGTATTCCCGGCTACCCCCATGCATGCACCGTCAGCCCAGGAAGATGAGCCGTATTATTTGACAATATTTGAGACAAACTACAACGAATTGAGCAGGTCGGGGAAATGTTGAAATTGACCTGATTCCGCCCAGTTTGGGTGAATGATGTCATAAATCCTCACCCCAATTAGGTTGAATTATTCGTAACCCAAAGTGTTTCCTCCCGTTCATCCAAAGACGACTTGGAAAGATAATAATGTTCAGCGCATATGTCCAGGACCTGGTGTAAAATTCTTATTTTCAGCCTGTCAGCGAAGTTTGTGGGAAGGTGAAGTATGTTGTCAATAACAAAAATAAACTCAAGACATGCACATTACTCACCATTTTATAGTATTTTTTCAAAGTCAAACTGTTCTTCAAAACGACAGCGTGTTTTGGAAGGAGGGTGCCATCTTTGTTTGCCTCTTTTGGGAATTGCCAGGTGAAATTAATCGATAATTCATAAAATATGAGAAATATGTGAGAGGGCAAGATTAAGAGAATAAAATTCAATTCCATTACCAAATGAGCTCTCCACAGGATTACCTCCCCTGATGCCTCTTACCGAATATGATATTTAAACAAAAAAAATGATCGATTAGTTGAGCCTCGTGGCCTCGACTTTGACCAGAACATGACGGTATCCCTCCTGTATGCAGGTATGAACGTGAGCAAAATGCGTTTTTTCATCGAAAAACTTTTAAACGGGAAAGTTGTATCAACCAGATTTACAATTTTTTGCGAGACTACAACATATTCCACTTTTCTGCACAATTCATAAGCAAATGTACGTCACAAATTTTATGGTATCGGAGAAAGCATGTATTTTAGCGCCAAAAATGGTCAGTTCATAATTTGAGATATTTATCATTGTAAAAAAATGATCACTTTGGGTTACGTTTAATCCAGCCTAATTGGGGTGAGGATTTATGACGTCATTCACCCAAATTGGGTGAAATCAGCCCATTTGGGCGGAATCAGGTCAATTTCAACATTTCCCCGACCTTTTAAGCCAAAATGTATTCGCGGGTAATGCTATTGTCAGATTGGTCTTGTGTGGCCGGTGATTGGTGATGCAAATAGCATTTTGCTAATTGCGGGATGGGCTGACCGGTTACGCACCAGATAAAATGACAATGATACGGTATCCGTCACCGGTCAGAGACTTGTCAAAATGATGCTATAGGAAACTGGAAAATGAAGTGAACTGAACATTTTGTCAATGAATTATCTTTCGTAAAAGTGGAGCGTGGTGCTCTTTATTACAGCACAGAGCTGTCTCCCATCGCGAATGGCCATTTTAAAGCAGCTGTATTAGGTCTGGTATTATATTTTATGGTGCAATAGGTCATTTTTTTCTCATTCCAATCATTTAATCCTACAGACTCCCAACTGGTGGCCTCCCTCGCCAAGATTTGCTGTTGAATTTAACCCATTAGTGAATGGGCCTAATCAGGTTTTTTTGCCAATATATTTTGCTATACATGGCAGTGTGACTAACTTCACAGGACCTACGAAGTAGGATTTTATGTGATTTAAGTGTGTACCTTGGTCAGATTTTCATCAAAAGTAGATCAGCTCAGAACTTGCTGGTAACGGTCCCCTAATGTTCATGCCAAATATCAAGGATCTAATGTCGAGAGATGACTTGGGGGCCCTCTATCTAGAAATACGGGAGACGGTCGAGAGATGACTTGGGGACCCTACAAGTGGAAATAACCTGAAATCCTCTCAAAATTTCTCCACATCACTGTTCAAATCAAAACTAAAATCATTTCTCATTGATACCGGATTGATTTTCATACCTAAAATATACTATGGTCTTTGTACTTTGCTTTTGTATATATTATTGATTTCACCTACTACATGTACATATATTCTCAGATTTAGAATAATCTCATTCTCTAAGGATATAACAAGCCCCGGCTTTATTCATGCCGATAACATGTAGTGGTTGACATATGTAATAATTGTTCTTTGATTATTTTATGCTCAACCAACATCCCAATTGACAACTAATTGGTGAATAAATCAAATCAAATCAAATATCATCAAGGTCAATTATATGCTTGTCCAGCCCATATCCCAGTTACTATTTGATGGACAGCTTTGAAACTTACATGGCAGATGCTTAGTACCTCATAGATGTGCATTGTCAGGGTTTTTTGTCCCCCGCCGCAACGCGGCCGGGGACTTTAAAATGGTTCTTGCTTCTATGTGTCCGTGCATGCACGGACATGTCCGTGCAAATACTTCGTAAGCAATAACTTCTAAATGCTTTGGGGCAATTCCACGGTAACTCATGTTACACTTTAGCCATAACCTTCATGTTTACCCTGGGATTTTAATACTATGATTAGCATCCAGATCCTTCCTATTTTTCGAGGTAGTAATGCTAACTGGTAGCTTTGTTTTCCACACAAACACAGCAGTGTGTTATCAATAATATTGAATTAATCTTATTGCAAAGTTCGGTAACTCATGTTACAGTAAACGGACATGCCCTCGGAGGGTACAGTGTTTCTCCGAAAAACCTCTGAATACTAATCAATTAATCTGAGAATTAAAAATCTTTTCTTTTAGTACACTGTCTGGACTGTGTATTGTCCCTGTTCTAAACAACTGATGCAACACCGTTTTATTTCCACCGAGCTAAACATGTGGTAACTCATGTTACAGTAACTCATGTTACGGTTTGTCCAAATGAAAGAAGGAACAATTAAGTCTCCTGGAACATGTTTCTCTCGTGTCAAAAATGTGTCTCAAACAACATGAAAAATGTAATTAAATAACTGTATAAAATTTGAAATTCATCAACATGATTGGTGGTCAATTAAATGTGAAATTCAAGAAATTTAAGTATTGTCCAATTATAAACGTCCTGAAGGCTACATGTATAATCTTATCAAACTTCTCTGTGAGCTGATTAGTTGCCCGGGTTATTTGCTACATCAGGTTGATTCAAGTCTCTGGATCATCTGCTCTCTGTAGTAGAATATCTCGTCCTGCAGAAATGGCCATTTCCGATGATTCTCAGCAGTCTCTATTGCCAAAACTATTTTAATATTCTCCATGCCAAGAGCGGTAACCACACTGAGGAAACGGTCTCTGCCATACTCATAGACATACCAGTCCCCTAATTGGAGAATCAACAGGATTAGCAGGGATTTGGTGTTCTACAGGAGCATTAGCCCTTGACTGGATGAATGAGACCGTTGGTCCATCCATAATAAGATCTTCTTTTTTTTGCACATTTCAATGGTTTTATTTGGGTGAAGACCCTTTATCTCGTCAGTTTATAATTTTTCTTATCCGGACCCTATCTCACTTACTATTTGATGAACATCTTCAAAACTTGCACGGAAGATGCTTAGAACCCTATAGCTGTGCACTGTCAGATTTCCTTTCTGCGTTTCAATGATTTTTCACAGAGTTATGGCCCTTTATTTTGTTAGTAATTTCTCGTCCAGACCATATCTCCCTTACTATACCTTGTAGATGTGCACGGTTGGCTTTTTATGCGTTTTCGATGAATTTCCAAAGAGTTATGGCCCTTTATTCGATCAATCAATAATTTCTTGTCGAGACCAAATCTGGGTTACTATTTGATGAACTTCGAACCTTACATGAAAGATGCTTGTAGTACTGTACAGATGTGCACTGTCAGGTTTTACACAGATCAATGTTTATTCAGGAGTTGTGGGTAATTGCAAGCAAATCGAGCCATCTAGATTGTTCAGAGTTATCTCCCATTATGATGGTAACTCATGTTACAGGACCCCATTTTGGTAACTCATGTTACAAAGTAACTCATGTTACGAAGTTCAGCAGCTTCATAAATTATGATGCATGATGAAATATTAATCCCACTGCTATAATTTCTTTCAGTGTGTATCAAAGGCAGAGAAAATTAACTGAGCAGCCAACAACTTCAATAATTTTCTTTGAAAACTAAAAACTGTCACTTTTTTGGTAACTCATGTTACAATAACTCGACACCAAATCTTGTCTCATCCATTTCTGCTAGCATTGCAGATATGCTCTTTCAACCACCAGTTTTAGAAAGACACTTCTTCCATAAAAAGTATAAAATCACTTTGGTTCAGCTGGCTATAACCAGATGAATCCTAAATCAACAGTGAAATATCAGTAATTTGTACATTTAAAGGGTTGAAAAATTTGGTAGTCATTAAAATTGCCTAATTTATTAAATCAAGAAGTAAATGAGTATATCAGCACTAAATTGTCAACCTTGAGGGACCTAGCCATAATGCTAAATGGATGATTTTGCCCACAGCTGATATTTATTTTTGCAAGTTTTGTCCGCGATATCGTGGAATTGCCCATTGTCGGATTCCTCCGAAATTTGGCATCTGCATTCTTTGCGACAAGACGTCTCTTGGTATTACGTTTCAGCAAGATCCGCCTGTAGGTGGCACCACTGGGGTCTTGCTTCTATGTGTCCGTGCAAATACTTCGTAAGCAATAACTTCTAAATGCTTTGTCGGATTCCTCCGAAATTTGGCATGTGCATTCTTTGCGACAAGACGTCTCTTGGTATTACGTTTCAGCAAGATCCGCCTGTAGGTGGCGCCACTGGGGTCTTGCTTCTATGTGTCCGTGCAAATACTTCGTAAGCAATAACTTCTAAATGCTTTGTCGGATTCCTCCGAAATTTGGCATCTGCATTCTTTGCGACAAGACGTCTCTTGGTATTACGTTTCAGCAAGATCCGCCTGTAGGTGGCGCCACTGGGTCTTGTTCCAATCTTTAGTGCATGTCCGTGCATGTCCGTGCAAATACTTCGTAAGCGATAACTCCTAAATGCTTTGTCGGATTCCTCCGAAATTTGGCATCTGCATTCTTTGCGACAAGACGTCTGTTGGTATTACGTTTCAGCAAGATCCGCCTGTAGGTGGCGCCACTGGGTCTTGTTCCAATATTTAGTGCATGTCCGTGCAAATACTGCGTAAGCGATAACTCCTAAATGCTTTGTCGGATTCCTCCGAAATTTGGCATCTGCATTCTTTGCGACAAGACGTCGCTGGTATTACGTTTCAGCAAGATCCGCCTGTAGGTGGCGCCACTGGGTCTTGTTCCAATCTTTAATGCATGTCCGTTCATGTTTGTTCAAATCCTTCGGAAGCGATAACTTTCGAACAATTTGTCGGATTTCTTCGAAATTTGGTAAATGCATTCCCTGCGACAAAACACCGTTGGTGATGCGTTTCAGCAAAATCCACCCGGAGGTGGCGCCACTAGAGCTGCAAGTGATAACTTAGAAACACTTGGTCGAATTTCTTTGAAATATCCTACATATGTACCTTTCTGGGTAACATGAGAAACGTTGCGGCTCATCGGATTCTTCTCAAATTTGGCATGCATTTACCATGCCAGGAGCTGTTGCTTGGGATTGCCTTTCGCTCACTTGCACTCACAGGTGGCGCCACCTGGTGGCAACATCACAAATTCGTTTCCGGGTAATAACTTGAGAACTGACCATCGGATTCTTCTCAAATTTTGTATGAATGTACCGTGACATAAGATGTCGCTTGATAATGCATTTCACTGACTTGCGCCTAGAGGTGGCGTCACCTGGTGTCAAAATCTAAATTTGGTTTCTGGCAATAACTTGAGGACCCTCATCGGATTCTTCTCAAATTTGGTATGCAGATGTCCCCACGATACCATGTTCCTTGGGATTGTATTTTTCCCGCTTCTGCCTACAGGTGGCGTCTCCTGGTGGAAAAATTTGTTTCCGGGCAATAATTTGGCAACTGCTCATCAGATTATTCTCAAATTTTGTATTCATATGTGACCCGCCCCAAATAACATGAACACCGGTGGGCATCTAGTACCGGCAATAACTTGAGGACCCCTCTTCAGAGTCTCAAAGTTCATATGCCGATACCATGACATGAGAGGTCATTTGGGATTGTGTTTTGCCTGCTTGCGCCTACAGGTGGTGACTCCTTGTGGCAAAGTCTAAATTTGGTTTCTGGGCAATAGGTTGAGGATGCCTTCATATTCTTGTCAAATTTAGTTTGCAGATAATATGCCATGAGTTGTCTCTTGGGGTTGCATTTCGGTTACATAATTTTCATGCTACATGCAGGGGTTTTTTCAGACAGTTTTTCATCGGGGTAACCCCGATGAAAAACGATTACAAATTGAGTTTTTGGAATTTTTTAAATTGAGTTTTTTTCTCGGAAATTGAGTATTTTCTGGGGTTGATAGTTTGCGCGCCGAAGGCGCGCTAAAAAATTGAGTTTCTGTGAAAAAAAAATTGAGTTTCTGTGAAAAAATAGTCGGAAGAAATATATAATTTGCGTCTGCCGGCAAGAATTTTTTTTGGCCGACGTTGCGGTCAATTGCAGAGACAGGGCGATATAAAGACAACATGTCTGAATACCTTACGTAAACCAGGATCGTTGTTGGAATCATAACGAAAGACATCAACAATTTTGGGGTAAAAGATTCGATCGTTACCATGGTTACCTTTCCATTTTTATTTAACATCTTTCGACAGCGATTGGCAGCCATTTTCCTTCGACAGAGCATCAATAAATAGTTGTCTCCCTTGTTGCATTCGGAAACCAGGATTAGTGTGAAGTGGCGCACTCTTTCGCGGGCTCCCGACCAGCGCCCTCTGTAGCGCCGTGATTGGCTAATAAACAACCTTGACCCTACCAAGGCAACGTGACAATCTAGACTGGCCGCCGTCGTCTAATAACTTTGGGCCGATTGACGACAGGCTTCTAATAATGCCGACCTTCACTGTAGCGGCGATGTCATGACCTGTTGACGTGTATTTGTGACGTTATGCAACAATCGGATTAACAATTCATTATACCGTCGTATTGTGACGTTGTGTACAATTATGCTGTGACGTTACGGACTGACGCGGACCCACAGACACTCTCGTCAAGTTGATAGAGCCTGTTCTTGACAAGGCCGGACTGAAGGTTGATAAAAGAAACAATCTTTTACAGAATATCATTATTTAACATCATCAATTATCAAGTCCTAAAGCAAGATGAAACAGACGCATATCTTGAGCAGTAGTTTTCACATTGATCTGTAGCACTTCCTCTACGCATCGAGCCATTTCATAAACACTCCATGTTGAAGGTATGGGCTCAAATTTGGCCGCCATTACGTCTTTTCATTATTAGATACTCAGGCCTCGAAATTTGGCGCGAACGAAACGATCGTTCGCGTGTCGGTTACGCAAATCCGAAATGGCCAGAACGAAAAATCGGTTACGTGAATGCACTTCTTGAACATATGTTCTGGTAACAAAAGTCCCAACCTCTTCTCTGTCTGTCCACTGTGCAAACTTTAACCACATGACATGTGTCTTTCAGCATGTTTTAAAAGCGAAACCAAGTCGCAAACGGTCCCCCGTCTGCATCAAATTTGTAGACTACCACGTGGCAGGCGTGTGTCTGAGTCTGTCAGCTTGCACAGAGTGTTTTGTCTATCCTCGGTTCAGGGCAGGCGTAATAAACCAATAGTGACCAGGAAACAGCATTATCAAACTTCAACGAATTGGAATGTAAGGGTTACCCGCAAGCCTCCTCGCTCCGAGGTTGTTGCTCCGTGGAAAGCTCTGCACGGAGCTAGCAGCAGAGGTGGCATGCGGAGCTCCTCGCGGAGGAAGTATCTCAAGAGCGCGAAGCTTGCGGTTAACACTCATCACTTCCGCCATCTCTAAATTTGCAGGCGGCGTGTTCAACTTCTCAGACTTTTCGATCGGGATTTTAATGGAATCAGAAGGAAATGGTGAATGAATTATACAGCCAGGGTCACAATAGCCAATCATGGATGGTGGAAGCGATTTACGTGTGCAATCCCATTCCCGTATGTTAACTCATTTGTCTGTTCAGTCTCTGACCACGTGCTGTCCACAGGCTTATATTAATCCCGAGTCGAGTTGTACGGTACCGTTTTGCGAAACCAATTTGTTACGTAAAAATTCACATCGTAACCGAACAATAGGTTACGTAAGACAAAATTACCGTAACCGATTTTTCGGTTACGTCAATGAACCAATTTTCGAGGCCTGGATACTGGTCCACAAGCTTAGCGATAGCGGGTCATGCGCAGTGGCTGGGTACTAGTCTACGTGACAATCGTTTGACAGTTCGACGAAAGCAAGGTACACACCGACGAGTTACGGTCCCGAAGAATTACAATCAATTAAATATACGAATGAACGCAGAAGGAATTGTATGGATAGCAGTTGCGTAGAGGGAAACCACCTTGCACTCTATGTCAATTTTTATCCCCAAATAAAGATCATTTTAGGCCTATTGTCAAGGATTCAAGGATTCAAGATTTTATTGTACAGACACCAGGCAAAGGCAGAGTACAAAATGTTGAGAGAAATACAACAAGAGAAACAATAAAACAGTGACATGAATATTTATATATATGTTATATCTGAGAGATAGATATAAGTCTGAGTGTTGATAACTTGTGGAAGACATTGTGCATTGTGGTTACCTCCCTTTGACCACTGGCGGTTGGCCTTTACAAAAGGTTAATACCAATACAGATGCCGTTTATACAGTAGGCCTACTGACACCTATTATGTAACATTCTGACAAATCGACTTGTCAAATAAGATGGATTAATACAAATACTAATGGTATTACTGATACCAATTATGCAACACTCAACAAGTCAGTTTCGTCAAATACGATAGATCAATACAAATATTATTGTTAGACCTACAACTGACACCAATTATGTAACACTCGACAAATCTTGCTCGTCAGACAGATATCATCCAGTGTCATAATGAAGATGAATTTCTCGATATCGGTCGAAGTTTGGAAGTCTGGATAAGAACATCTAATCTGACCGAACAAGTCATGTCTATCATGGGCATATTTTAGACAAGACAACACAAAGTGTATCTCATCCTCCAGCATGTGGCAAGTATCACACAGGCGTTCTGTAACTGGGATTTTTGGTTTAGCATGTCTTCCAGTTTCGATTTTGAGCTTATGGTTACTGAGTCTTAATTTAGTGAAGTTTTTCCTATGGGCCGAATTTCGACATAATTTTAAGTAAGGTTCAAGTTTTATGCTATGTTTGAAAAGTCTGTACCACATATCATATTCCAAACATGGCCGCCTGCATTCTGAAAGTGCATGTTGTAGCCCCATTCATTTCGTAAAAATGCTAGAGAGATGGTAATACCGGGTCATACTGGTCAACACTGGCAGAAAAAATACTTTTTGTTAGTATTTCATCGGTGGTGTAAATTTGAGATGGCATTGATATGTAGTTTCTGCAAAATCTGAATGATTAGCATCACCTCCCTAGTAATATAACAATTGTTTTGTTGTGTTTTTTTTTTTCACAGTGCTGGATCACAGTTGAAGTTAAACTTCACAGTTGAAGATAAATTTCACTTCTACATACAAAGGTATCACCCGGGCCCTAAAGTAGACACAATCTGATTCAATGCATCTGATTGAAATTGATGATCTTTCGTGAATAAAAAATATTTGAAATTAACAGTTTCTATAACAAGCACCTCACTCTGAAGTACATGCATAACAAAATGGACATTCATGTTTATTATTATGCCATTTTTAACATTTGTATTTTTCTCTGCGATGAAAAAGCGATCAAATAAAAGATTGTTTGGAGTGTACTACTAAAATAATAAAAAATTGAGTTTTATATCTACTACACGACTAAAAAGTTGAAAAATTGAGTTTTATTGTACTTTTAGCGCGCCGAAGGCGCGCAAAAAAAATTGAGTTTTTCAAGTTTTGAAATTGAGTTCGATAAAGGATTTTCGTCTGAAAAAACCCCTGTACATGGTAAAGAAAATATATTACAGTAGCAATCAACATTCAGTCAGCCATTCGGAGTTGATCTCAAAACCTGGGAAGGTGGAAAGACCCCTCTGCTTCTTACGCCTGTGAAGTAGCTGTTGCCATCCTCATGAATATCTTCTGAAACCGACAGCGCTTATAAATATTGCTGCCATTTTGGCGGGGGACCTAGCATCCTCTGGCTGCTTGTTTAATTCCCCTTTCAGTTATTATCGACAGAGTTATGTCCCTTCATTGACAACTTCAATATATGCTATATACATTGTTGTCCAGGCCGTATCTCTGTTATTGGTTGCTGAAGAAGTTTTTGAGTAAATGCTTCTGTACTATGTACATGTAAGAATGCTCTATCATGCTTTTTGTCCCCCGCCGCAACGCGGCCGGGGACTTTAAAATGGTTCTTGCTTCTATGTCTCCGTGCAAATACTTCGTAAGCAATAACTTCTAAATGCTTTGTCGGATTCCTCCGAAATTTGGCATCTGCATTCTTTGCGACAAGACGTCTGTTGGTATTACGTTTCAGCAAGATCCGGCTGTAGGTGGCGCCACTGGGTCTTGTTTCAATCTTTAGTGCATGTCCGTGCAAATACTTCGTAAGCGATAACTCCTAAATGCTTTGTCGGATTCCTCCGAAATTTGGCATCTGCATTCTTTGCGACAAGACGCCTGTTGGTATTACGTTTCAGCAAGATCCGCCTGTAGGTGGCGCCACTGGGTCTTGTTCCAATCTTTAGTGCATGTCCGTGGATGTTCGTGCAAATGCTTCATAAGCGATAACTCCTAAATGCTTTGTCGGATTCCTCCGAAATTTGGCATCTGCATTCTTTGCGACAAGACGTCTGTTGGTATTACGTTTCAGCAAGATCCGCCTGTAGGTGGCGCCACTGGGTCTTGTTCCAATATTTAGTGCATGTCCGTGCAAATACTGCGTAAGCGATAACTCCTAAATGCTTTGTCGGATTCCTCCGAAATTTGGCATCTGCATTCTTTGCGACAAGACGTCGCTGGTATTACGTTTCAGCAAGATCCGCCTGTAGGTGGCGCCACTGGGTCTTATTCCAATCTTTAATGCATGTCTGTTCATGTTTGTTCAAATCCTTCGCGAGCGATAACTTTCGAACAATTTGTCGGTTTTCATCGAAATTTGGTAAATGCATTCCCTGCGACAAAACACCGTTGGTGATGCGTTTCAGCAAAATCCACCCGGAGGTGGCGCCACTAGAGTTCATTCCATTATTCCATGCTGCAAGTGATAACTTAGAAACACTTGGTCGAATGTCTTTGAAATATCCTACATATGTACCTTTCTGGGTAACATGAGAAACGTTGCGGCTCATCGGATTCTTCTCAAATTTGGCATGCATTTACCATGCCAGGAGCTGTTGCTTGGGATTGCCTTTCACTCACTTGCACTCACAGGTGGCGCCACCTGGTGGCAACATCACAAATTCGTTTCCGGGTAATAACTTGAGAACTGACCATCGGATTCTTCTCAAATTTTGTATGAATGTACCGTGACATAAGATGTCGCTTGATAATGCATTTCACTGACTTGCGCGTCACCTGGTGTCAAAATCTAAATTTGGTTTCTGGGCAATAACTTGAGGACCCTCATCGGATTCTTCTCAAATTTGGTATGCAGATGTCCCCACGATACCATGTTCCTTGGGATTGTATTTTTCCCGCTTCTGCCTACAGGTGGCGTCTCCTGGTGGAAAAATTTGTTTCCGGGCAATAATTTGGCAACTGCTCATCAGATTATTCTCAAATTTTGTATTCATATGTCACCCGCCCCAAATAACATGAACACTGGTGGGCATCTATAGTACCGGCAATAACTTGAGGACCCCTCTTCAGAGTCTCAAAGTTCATATGCCGATACCATGACATGAGATGTCATTTGGGATTGTGTTTTGCCTGCTTGCACCTACAGGTGGTGACTCCTTGTGGCAAAGTCTAAATTTGGTTTCTGGGCAATAGGTTGAGGATGCCTTCATATTCTTGTCAAATTTAGTTTGCAGATAATATGCCATGAGTTGTCTCTTGGGGTTGCATTTCGGTTACATAATTTTCATGCTACATGGTAAAGAAAATATATTACAGTAGCAATCAACATTCAGTCAGCCATTCGGAGTTGATCTCAAAACCTGGGAAGGTGGAAAGACCCCTCTGCTTCTTACGCCTGTGAAGTAGCTGTTGCCATCCTCCTGAATATCTTCTGAAACCGACAGCGCTTATAAATATTGCTGCCATTTTGGCGGGGGACCTAGCATCCTCTGGCTGCTTGTTACCCATTTCAATGATATTCCTGTCCCTTTTGTTGTTAATGTCAATATTTATGCTTGTCCATTCCATATCTCAGTTTCTATTTTGTAAATGTGCAGTCATCTCTAATTTTCCACTGAGTATTTAAATGCTCTTTTATTGACATCTCCAATATATGCTATAAGCCTACTGTACATTATGTCCAGGGTGTATCACCTCAGTTGGTGTTCGATTTTTGCATAGAAATTTTCTAAGTAGATGCTTTGTGTCATGTAGGTGTGCACCGTCATGTTGGTTACCTGTGTGGATGATTTCTCCAGAGTTATGTCCCTTTATCATCAATATGACAAGAATATGTGGCATTGTCCTAAAATTCTTGTCTGAACTGGAACTCTCCAACCACTTGGTGAAGAATTTTGATGTGATCTGTCATGTTTCCCCGCAGCTGGAGAAGTGGAGGTGGGGCGGGGGCATATATTAAAGAAACCTCTGATTGCTTCTGTGCTGCATTTTAGTTTTTAATAGCATAATTTTTTTAATAGCATGATCTAATTTAGCCCAATGAGACAGAACTATTTTACATATACATGTAGCACTAGTGACAGACAACACACTGGGAATGTGGAGATTACAATTTGACTTCTGCATTTAGACATTGATTGGTGACTATACATTGACTATACATGTACCTCATTCAAGGGAGAGAGTTCAAACAAACTATATATAAGCCTAGGCTATACATTTTTGTTTGAGCAATTTTTTAGGTAATCTCTAAGACAATATTTTAGGATATAATATTTTGTCCGTAGAGAAATTGTTGAACATTTTGCCTGCCAATAACCAGTTCCATTTTATATTTTCAGATGGGATCTAAAACATTGGTGGCATTTGACTTTGATCACACATTGATTGATGATAATAGTGACATTTACCTGTCCAAACTCGCCCCTAATGGTGTCATCCCACCGCAGATTAAACAGAAATACAGCAGCAAAGGATGGACAAATTACATGGGGGCCATATTTAAGTATTTTCATGAGAACGGTATCGAAAAGGCAACTATACTGGACTGTATGAGGGAAATACCCTTCACGAATGGAATGCCAGAATTACTGCGACATTTAGCAGAGAACGAGTGTGAAACTATCATAATTTCAGACTCGAATTCTGTCTTTATCCAGTGTATTCTGGAACATAATAGTTTACAGGACACTGTGACTGAAGTCTTCACGAACCCAGCCAGTTTTGACGGAGCAGGCTGTTTGATGATCAAGTTTTACCATACACAGGACTGGTGTGATTTGAGCACTGTTAACTTGTGTAAAGGTACCATTCTGAAAGATTACATCCAGAAACGAGAGAAAGAAGGGATGACATTCGACCACATATATTTCATTGGAGATGGTTCCAATGACCTTTGTCCCTGTTTGAGTCTGCGAGAATCTGATTATGCGTGCCCAAGAGTGAATTTTGCTTTATGGAAGAAACTGCAGATAGCTAATGCTGCAGATTCTAAAGAAGTGAAGAATTTGGGAATTAAAGCGAAAGTAGTTCCCTGGGAAGATGGCTGGAAATTGTTGGACGAATTCAAAGGAAATATTAGTTGAATGATTGGTCTTTAGGCTTCACCACTACAATATTTCTTGTTATCATCCTAAGTCTTGTCCGTGAATTGGGCCATCCACAATAATATTTCTGTTTCCAGTAACCCTACATGTACCTACCCATATATTTTGCAGTCAAAAAAAAAAGTTTGGGTAGGCAATTTTTTTTATTTCTATGTTTTTCAGCAGTACTCAGTGAAATACTATACAAAAAGGTAAAAAATCCACTAAAAAAGTATTAAACATATTTAAAGTAAACCTAACTTACGTAGGTCATTTATGAAAATAATCTGATCATTGCTCGAGTACAGGACTCGGCACTGTCATATGAGCTGTCTATACTAATATATGGAGATATTTTATTATTTAAATTGCCAGTTGTATTTAATTAATTGTGCTGTCAGTATGTTCAAGTAGATTTATTAATATTATGCCAGATAATTTCAGAAATGCAAGCCCTAAGGAGGACTTGTCATGCACAGGTGCTTGCACTTTTCAGTTAGAAGGTCTGCCAGCATGAACTTGCCTGATCTATAATAATCTCTCGTTCTTATGTTACGGAAGTAGCGGCAATGAGCGACTGCGCATGCTCAACAGAGCTAGAACTTGTTCCTTGGTTGTTCTTTGTACTACTTGTAATGGACCTCGTTATCCTAAAACTATTGTGATAATCGTTGAACATTACTGGCATTACATTACTAGAACATTACATTACTAGAACATTACATTACCATGAACTCCTGTTTACATGGTGGTGTCTGTCCCATTCATTATCTGGGAGTGGAACATTTCACACGGTGTCTCATTTCTTTAACGCACAAGCTGATATTCATTGCTGTTGACCTTGATAGGGAATGTGCATTTGTTTATCTATGACCCGATCACTGCCATAAAGCTGTCCACCCAGTAGCCCGTCATCTTTGTTAGAGAATTGCATTCAACATGGAACCTACAAATATATCTTTCTGAACCAATACAAGAATCACCAGACTTGAAGTGTTAGTCATCTTGGATTAAAAGTCTGGCCCGGGCTAAAATCAGGCTGTCTATTAGAGAGCAATTGTTTGCTGGGATAGACTACGCCAGCTTGCGCTGGGTATCATCCCATTGAGCAGGTTGCTTCATGCCATATTCTGCAGTGAGTGAACATGTCACAAATGGATTTGTATAGTCACTCACAGTGTGCAACATTCTGCTGTCTTTTAATGGACCAAACTTCATCCTTAGTTATACACCAGTGTAAACTCCAGAACCATTTTTGAAGCCCTCATGAAATTGCCAAATGAGAAATCTGGGCAAGGCTTTGGTGTAAGACCTCCCATTGAAAAGGTAATATCCTGGACAAAAAACCGTCAATACAACATAGATCCTTTGTCAATTATATTTCGTAAGTCTTACACCAAATCGTTGCCGAAATCTGCCTTCATAATGCTTGGCCTTTTTGGGCAACTGTGAAACTGCAAAAAGATTGAGGCAGTTTTCTCTTTCAGCGTTTTGGTAGAGGCATACAAATGATTCTGGTTTACACACTAGCAGATAAAGATGTTTAGTCTGTGATTTGAATGTTGCCTCCGTAAGTGCCAGTGAGAAGTAGAGCAATGATTGCAACACGTGCAGATATACATGTATGCTGGGTCCAGGCAGTCGTTTGTTTTTGAGTAGTGGAATCACACCACACTTCTAATGACACTGATAAAATTGATCCAGGTGAGTGGAAACAGCTCTCCGTACAACATTCTCTACATACTAAAACCCTGGAATCATTACAGGGAAATGATTTACAGCACTTCTGTTGTTTTCAAAAAATGAATACGAAGCTGCGAATCTGAAAATCCCTCGGCTCTGGGTGCCAGCCATTGAATGTATTCAATTTGAACCATACTACTTTGAAGTCGTCATTAACACCAAGCAGTCCAGTGACAAAAATACAGATTATCAAAAATTTTGCAATTAGAAATGACCCCCAAGCTTTCCGTCCAATCAGAGAAACCGGCAGTCATTACTTGTCGATGATGTATACCAAGCATCATACTGAACACTTGAACAGTGTCAAAGGATACATTTATATAGATCATCAATGATTTTACATAAATTAAAAATGGCTCCCAAGGTTTCCATCCAATCAGAGAAAACAGTTCTTTAATTCATTTTTAGTCTCTTGATGTATTGATGATGTATACAAAGTCTTGCATCAAAAATTTGAGTGAGTGAGTGAGTGAATAGGGTTTAACGTCGCTTTCAACATTTTTTCAGCTATATCACGACGGGGAAGGGAAGGGAGGGGAGGGGAGGGGCGGGGGTACCTACTTGTGACAGAGCAGATCTAATGCTGCCATTTTATAGTGCTGTCCCACTGAAATATCATGCCGTAGGCAGACATGACACCCCACTCAGTCACATTATACTGACACCGAGCGAACCAGTCCTTGTTCTATCCTCTTAATGCTGAGCGTAAGCGAGGAAGCAACAAGTTCCATTTTTACCCCTCAGCCCATAGGGCTGTGGGGTCTTGTCGTTGCCATGTACGTACGTCCGTCCGTCCTAGCGTCCGTCAACATGTTCTTGTCCGCTGAATATCTGCAGATCTATGAAGTCGAGCCTGACCAAACTTTGGTGAGAGCTTCCTGAATGTTGACTGATGAAATGATTAGATTTTCGGATGGCTATGATGATTTCATGATTTTTAAATATTTTTTTTATTATTTATTGATGGCTCAGATTTTGCTCTGTTATCTATGCCCATCAACATGTTCTTGTCCGCTGAATATCTGCAGATCTATCAAGTCGGGCCTGATCAAACTTTAGTGAGAGCTTCCTGAATGATGACTGATGAAATGATTAGGTTTTCAGATAGCTATGATTATTTCATGATTTTTAATTATTTTTTTTATTATTTATTGATGGCTTAGCTGTTGCACTGTTATCTATACTCATCGGGGACCCTTGGTTGCATGTTTCATTGGGACTTTTGAAGGTTCCCTGATACAAGAAAGCCTGGTCCATTCAAGAGTCAAGATTATCATTGGATGGAACCCCCCAATTCCCATTTATCTGGGAGCTTACACGATGCTACATTTGTTCAACCTATGCACTACCCTCGGGAGAATTTCCCAACCCCTGGGGCACTAAATGTTATTGGACTTTTTCCTATCCACAGCTTCTCAGCTTCATGTGATATGTACGAGATGCAGTGTACATTGTTTTTTCACACACAAATGCGGAATCACCTAAAATTTATTCCTTTATAGTAATAACTTACAGGTTGGTGACATTATTTTATTTCAAAAGTACAAGAGGAAATAACCGGCGGGGGGTTCCCGCAGTATAAACCCCCCGCAGTATCGAAGCAATTTTGCTGCTGAATCATTCTATTCTACAACATATGATTTATCCTAAAACTTTTGCATGTTACTGTACCTTGGAAATTATTTAGAATCCGTGATTAGGAGTGCCCATTTATAGCCTGACTCTGGGCAATTTTGAACCAGTTTGCATACCTGGAGCTTATGCCCTCCCCCGCCCCCACCCTCTAATAATGATAATGATGGGTTTGTGTCAATCATTGTGTTTCTATGACATTAACTTATCACACTTGTGCAATGCATAAATTGCCACTGATAAACTACACTTTCTTGCATGCTGTAATCCCAGCACACGACTCACGTGAAAACAAAGTCTATTATATACGGTACAGAAATCACGCAAACTGTATACACAAGGCTGTATCCAGGGATATTTTGCATGTTCCGATCCCAAACTCCCAGTTCCTTTTAATAATTCATTATTGAGGGTTCTTTTTTTTAGTGAATTTCAGCGCAAAGCCTGTGATCAATCACAAAACAGAGGTTTATTAACATGAAATTCAATATCCAGCTATGCTTTTTCTAGGAGTATTTCCTTCAGAAATCCTTTCAAATTGAACAACAACAATAACGCTTTCGTTTTTTGTTTCATATGAGTTTTGGGTGCCCATACGTTTTCCGGAACTAAATTGGCTCTAGATGCAGCCCTGATCCTACTTGACTAATAAAAACAGGCTGAGGGGTCCATGCACCTTTTAGGTGCTTGCCTGCAATCCATGTTAGTCTTAGGTATGACCCGGCCTGGGATCGAACCCAGTACCTACCGCTTACGAGGCCGACGCTCTAACCATTAGACCACCGCAGTGCGGTCTCAAAAATTTGAACAGTAGCAGAGGTATAGATTTTGCATAAATTAAACGGTCATCAAGATTTCCGCCCAATCAGAAACCAGTCCTGTCCTTCATCGTAAGTCTCTAGATGCATCGATGATGTATACCATATTTTACATCGAGCACTTGAACGGTATCAGAGATAGAGATGTTTTTACATAAATTAAAGATGGCCGCCTATCCTTCCCGCCACTCAGAGGAACTGATGTGGTTATTCATTGCAAGTCTCTTGATAAATCGATTGCATAAATTAAAGATGGCCAACAAGATTTCCGCTCAATCAGATCGTAAATCTCTTGATGCATTGATGATGTATACCAAATTAATTAATCATTACAGGTTATACCAAATGACTCTATACTACTTTGCATTAAAACATACCCGGTAGTGGTCCAAACAACAAATTAGTACTTTTTTCTTGAATAATGTCGTCGACGTGGGTTTTAGGACACGAATAGCACACATGTGGGAGAAAACGTATTGGAGCCATGACCTCCGGTGCATGACATCACAACCTGATTACGATTGCGCCGTAAACGTCATAGTCTATGACGTCGGGCGTTGTTACGAACGATTCACCCAACTGTGGGAGTTCTAGCGTGATGTCGCTGACATTTTGACGTCACAACAGGCATTTGACCGAGATCGTAATCAGGTTGTGACGTCACAGGTCAAGCGATCACAGCTTTCGCCGTTTTGAAAGGGGCGTGAAATTGTCGCACTCTACTGCTGCTATTTCCAACCTTGGGCAGTTTGAAAACATACAAAAATGTAAAACAAGTCTATATAATCACCTCTACAACAATTTAGCACAAAAAAGTAGCAGATTTTGAGACCATTTTGTATAACCTTTAATGATTTTGCATAAATTAAAGATGGCCACCCATCCTTCCCGCCACTCAGAGGAACTGATGTGTTTATCCATTATTGCAAGTCTTTTGATACATCGATGCTGTAAACCAAGTTTCATATAGTACACTTCAATGGTGTCAAAGATATGTATACATCATTAAAGATTTTGCATAAATTAAAGATGGCCACCAAGCTTTCCACCCAATCAGGGAAACTGGTTTGGTCATTCCTTTAAAATTTCTTGATGTATCGATGATTTATACCAAGTTTCACACTGAACAGCGAAATGGTTTCCGAGATACACAAGATTAATGGTTTCGCATAAATTAAAGATGGCCACCAAAGTTCCCACCTAATGAGGTCCAGTTTCGATAGGGTTCTGCAACGAGCATATGGATGTGCACAGCAAGTTCAGTATGTCAACGGTAAGTCGTTCTGAAGATATCTTCATAACGAGAAAGCTGTGACGATTTCACATAAATTAAAGATGGCTGCCACAGTTTTCCAGGTATGAAAGCATACTAAAATGGAGTAAGAAACTGCTACAACAGTCTGTTACTTATTCAGTACTAAAACGGGGGATATTTCGCTTCCTGGGTTTACCGCATACCCATCCTGGGTTTACCGCATACCCAATTCTCCCTCTGGCACTGAAGAGCGGTATGCAGGGGAGAAGAGCAGGAACTATCAATCACAAACCAGGTGACGTCATAGTTCTTCTAGGTAAAACAAGCGCATGTGCGAAGCATACACGAAGAATGACTAGATTTTAAACACAGTATCTGGTAGAGTCATTCGGTGGCCGAGTGGGTTAGAGAGGTTCGGCTGTCGGCACAAGGGTCGCGTGTTCGCCCCCACTCAGGACAGACTGTAGTAGCAGGGTGTTAGCTGGAAATGGAGTGCCTACCATACCTCAGTTTTCAACCAATCGGGTCCAGATTCAATAAGGTTCTGTGTCACATATGGATGTGCACTGCAAGTTCGGTGTGCTTAAAGTAAGTCGTTCTAAAGATATCTTGGTAATGAGAAAGCTGTGACGGACGGATGGACATGACAATACAATATTGGCCGAGGGGTAAAAACTAGGCAAGGAGTGGAATACCAGTGTGGCCCCACTCATTTCATGACAATTGTTCAATGTGATACCATTCCATTAGTGTGGTACTTTTATCCCTAAAGCGGGGTTCACTTTCACACAGCCTGTATTCATGTCCCGCAATATATCTGTAATATGAATGCTGCTGTCAGGAATGTTAGGACTCCCTGTAGTGTGACTGGCTAAACGTGCAGTCAATGGTTTGTCCCCAAACTTCAGTAGGTATTATAATGAGGGGCAACTGTGCATTCAACATGGTCATGATTAGACACATTCAAATTAAGACCACCAACAAAGTCTCAATTTGAACTTTTGCTGTCTTTCCAATGCAGATGGCAGACATTATGTGATGACTATTTTCATCCATCCATTCTACAGTGATGTAGGAAGATGGTTTGACCTGCGGGGGTGGAATGTCCTCAAATACCACCATAGCAATTCACGGCAAAGGCCTGTCACATTAAATATCCCATGATCTGCATTTGACAGACAAGTTATCAAGCCGTGTACAGCAAAAATATTGTAACTGGAGCTTGAAATAGTGATATACTAATAGTATTTATATAATTTCCATGTTTTGCTGCATGAAAACTATATTACAAGCAGCAATCAACATTTTATAGTCAGCCGAGTATCCCCACTACCTATGCCAATGTTGTGTCATCTGTCCATCCATTCGTTTCCAGTCTATGACCGTTTTCTATCTACAGTGGAAATTTTTGGTGAGTGGATACATTAGGGGAAGGCGAGGATGCCCCTCCGCCAGACCCTCTATACGAGGTGGAGGCAGACACATGCATGACCTTGGTCAACATCTTAGTTCAGCCATTGAAACTCCAGTGATGTCTGCACAATATAATTGTCAATCTGCCATTGTCAGGACATCAGGAGGTACATATATATAATATGCCATGAGTGGATGCACCCCAGCATAATGATAAGGATTTTACATTGTATAATACAATAACTTTCTACAATCACCTGCTGGAAAAGTAAAATATTTTACTAATATTGGTAAGATGCAGAGAAGACATTATTTAAGTCGGCTTCATAATAAATAAGAAATTGTCCCATCTCCAGTTATTTATTGAAATATATACATGTGTTACATGTACAGTTACACTAATTCACTATATAAACGAGGGATTTGTCTGAGTTGAATGCAACAACTCCCATAAACTAAACATAATTTACAGTATATTGCATGGTGGGGGGCATACAAATGCACATGCATCTACACAATTACGAGTATGTGAATTAAACATTGAATATCTGAAGAAGGCATGTAAATTACTGAGAGGGGAGATAAAATACATGTTTAGTTCGATGATGGCATGTAAAATACACATAGCACGAACATATACATTAACATTAACGTGATTAACAGATGGCAATCTCATAGCACGAACATATACATTAACATTAACGTGATTAACAGATGGCAATCTCATCGTTCCTGATAAGAGTAACAAGTTGATAAATAAAGCTGTAAAATTGGAGTTGTACTTTGGTATAAGAAATTTTAATGAAAATATTCATTAATTGATCTTGCTGCTTCAGTCAATATCTGATCTGTTGCATTCAGTATAAAAGCATGAAAGTGATTGTATAATGGTATTTTCGTTATTTTGGGACTACATTACATGTATCTTAGTATTGCACAGATTCTCGAGCTGAGAATTGCCGGAGTCCCATGCAGGATTCGAACCAGCAGTTAAAGCATCCTGCGGGATACAAACCATGCCTTGTAGGTTCAGCATGTCAGTTATCTCCTAGTGACTACTATGATCAGCTGATAAATGACTATATAGCTGATGTGTCTTCTATTTTCATCATCATATTCACTGCTGGTCTGGTTAAGGGCCATAGGAAACGCGCAATTCAACCAATTCTGAGGAAAATAATCAAGTAACTATCCTTACATCTGTATATTAACCCCATGAAAATGCTGCATACATGATCTCCTAACTATCTATGCAGACATCTGTCAATGCCAAGCTGAACTGAAATGGGATTTTTAATTCAAAATTACCCGATAGGCAAAAACTGGGGTTTCTTATAATTGTGGGTAAAAATGGGTCTTCTAAGGGGAAAAATTGAATTATATGGTGAACTTCAGTTTATCTTAGGGTAAATGAAATTCTAGAATGATCCATATGCCCCATTATCGACTCTAAAAAGCGGTCTATAAATCCTTGAAATATGAACAGCAAATACCACATTGCCGATGGAATAGGAAGACTTTGCTAATGAAATTGTCAAAGAAAGTTGTGAGATACATGTATGACCAGATCATCAGTAACATCAGAGGACAAATGCCGGGAATTTAGCCTTCAGAGGATGAATCATATCTGCCAGGAAGTAAATCGTACCAGCCAGTCCTGTGGATAAGAACAGAGATATAATTATTACCCAACTGCTTATCAAAACATTATGATTGGCTGGATTTTCTTCTAATTTTCTCCACAGGCCAATGAGAATCCCAGATTTCAATTTGAAAATTTGAACTGACCAATCAAATGCTTTAAACCTGGAAGATATCCCATGATGCCCTGTTGTTTCTATAAGGCCATTGTCACTTGATTGGTTGTTTACCATGACCTGCCCTGATCAAAATTTTGAGGGCAAATAATTAAAAGAGATGAGGGATTTACATTTTCATGAGCAAAACTTACTAATTTTCTTCATATTCGTATACAATTGGTTTGGAATTTAATAATTAATGATCAATAATTATAGCATCTAGCATGTGTATTTAAAAAATCAAGGTCATGCTAAACAACCAATCAAGTGACAGTGGCCTAAAACGCAATAGCTGCACATCCATGTTTACAAAATTCTGGAATTGATAGCATGTGGTTATAGGTTTAAATCAAAATTTAAAAAGTGAAAAAATCTAAGTTTAAATTAAGCCACTTTGAACAGATAGCAGTATTTCTTGTTGAACTTGGAACTCATTAGTTCTAAACAGAAAACATTAATAGGAATTTCACATATACCTTCGAATAATGAAACCGGACTGTCTGCCTGACTGGTTCTATGATTATCATAGTCGAAGCACCATTCTGCAAACTAGAAATGACCAAGAGTTCAAATCAACCAAAGATACACCCTTAAACATACACAGACAGCAACATGGCTAACCATGAAAAGGAGAAAGAGGGAATAACCTGGGAGATAAATATGGTTTGGTGACTTTAAAGGGAAGAAGATGATCAGCTGATCAATCATGATGTGATAGTATCGGAGGATCATTCAACAGTCGATTAACCCGCTTTAAAATGACCTCATTTGTCCCAGTTAAATTTGTCGTTTTAATGAATTTGCTGTTATAACTAACATAGATTTAGTGTATTAAATACATTTGTTTCTGTAAACATTGTTGTCATGATGTATTACAAAATAACTGTTCAGGAAATCATACAGCACATCAGGATAAATGGTTTCAGGAAAATCAGGCTCCATCCTTAGAAATCATACACCAGTTAAGGTGATTCAAGAATCATACAGGATCTCGTTCATGAAAAAGAATATCAGATGGAAGTTCTTTTTTCAACACTCAATGTAAGTACTTTTTCTAAGTTCAAGGGGCATAACTCTGGAGAAAACATCAGACAGGGTCGGGTGATAAGCAAGTCTTGATTCTTCACATGGTGATGATAATATGTGGGAAATTTGGAAAGAATTCAGCTGTACCTAGCTATGTTGCGTTCGCAAGAAAAGGTAGCTGATGAAAGTAGTTTTATCGACGTTCAAGGGGCACAACTCTGGAAAAAACATGGGATTGAGTCAAAAAGGTCACATGGTGACGATAATGTGTAACAAATTCGGAAAGAATCCAGCAAAATCTTTGCGGTGTTGTGTTAACAAGAAAAGTTAATGGATGGACGGACGGATGCCATACCATAATACGTCACATCAAAGTTGACAGGCGTATAAAAGCGAACGATGCTAAATGTTAAAGCTTTATTTTACACATGCTTTAGTGCATTTTGGATGAACTGAAGAGTCAAATGTACCAATTGGAAAATTTCAGATATTTTATCAGGCTTAATCATATGTGATATGACACATTTTAAATTTTTTTGTGTGGTGTACTTATACCTAAAACCTGCCCAAAACCTTCAGGAGATCACCCACTATGCCCATGTTTCCTATTTCCTATGACCAGCCTCTCTCACCTTCCATGCCCTATAGAGATATTGGTCCTCATTCGTGAGCTGATACAGGGAAACAAATCCATAAGCATTCCCCGCTGTTCCATGACACAAGCTGTCGCCCTTCTTCAGTAGTCCTCGGTTCCATGTAACATCAGCGCAGGACCGGGCCGCACTAAGGTATCGAGGATCGCCAAACACCTGCATTATGGAGAGAGAATGAAAAATCCTGAAGAACCTCAGCATGATACATTGAGTATGACATAGCACCTTCTGAGACAAACAGAATTTATTGGACACAAACTTTCACAGATAAATCTGCTTCCTCAAGTGTGACATCCGAGGAAGCAGATTTATCTGCGAAAGTTTGTGTCCAGCATTTTGTTGAATTTAAGTGTTGATATTCGAGGAGTGTAAGCACTATCATTCCCATCATACGTCTATATTAAACTCCAGCGAGCCAGATATTCATTTCACCACAATTGTGACCCTTTTTCTTGCCTACCGATGATACTGTGGAACTGGCTATATGAGAAATTTTTATCACCTGATTGAGCAGCATCCCGAGCCATGCCCATGACCAATAATCGAATCCCGAGATGGTGAAACAGTGGAACCCCGAATCCAGTCCAAAAATCTGACTGGTGGCTGGGGTATTATTAGACCCCCAGCGAGGTGGTTGTGGTAGGGCCAGAATGCCCAGGAAGTACTTTTCCTTGTTCATAATTATGGAACTGTACTGGCAGAAGTTAATAAATGAAGAAAAATGTTCACTGATCCAAATCCAGTATACATTTGCCACAGAATTCAAACCAGGAAACAAGGATCATACATTTTTAAAGGCGGATGTATTATGTGATGGCGGTTTCCGTCCGTCTGTCCGTCCGCGTGTCCGTCTGTCCCTCCCTCGTGTCCGGTCTATATCTGGGACAGTTTTCTATCTACAGTTCTAATTTTTGGTGAGTGGATACCCTACGGGGAGACGATGTGTCGCGTACCAAAATGAAGGTCGAGGTCAGAGGTCAAAGATCACTGGCCTGAAAAAACAGGAAATCACTGAAGTGTTCATGTCCGGTCTATATCTGTGAATGTTTTTTATCCAGTTGCAATTTTTTGTGAGTGGATACGCTAGGTGGAGACGATGTGTCGCGTACCAAAATTGAGGTCGAGGTCAGAGGTCAAAGGTCACTGTTGCCTAAAATCAGGAATCCATTGATCATTGACAGTTTTCTATCTACAGTTCTAATTTTTGGTGAGTGGATGCCCTAGGGGGGAACGATGTGTTGCATACGAAATGTAGGTCGAGGTCAAAGGTCAGTGTGACGGAAAAATCAGGAAATCATTAAAAATTACAAATTTTTTGTGAGTGGATTCATGAGGTGTCGCATACCAAAATATAGGTCAAGGTCGAAGGTCAAAGGTCACTGACCCAAAAATCAGAAAATTATTAAAAATAACATTTTGACACACAATGTGTCACATATCAAAATGTAGGTCAAGGTCAAAGGTCAAGGGCACTGTGACCCCAAAATCATGAAATTGTTAAAAATCATGATTTTTTAAGTCCATTGAGAAATTACGGGTAGCCGTTTTGTCATGTACCAAAATTTAGATCCAGGTCAATAGTCAAGATCACTGTGACACCAGAATCAAGGTCAAAGGTCAGTGTGACCTAAAAATCAGGAAATCATTAAAAATTACTAATATTTGGTAAGTGGATTCAATAGGGGGAAATGAAGTGTCGAATACTAAAAATTAGGTCAAGGTCAAAGGTCACTGTGACCCCAAAATCAGTAAATTATTAAAAATAACATTTTTTTTTGTGTCAGTAGATACATTAGGGGGACATGATGTGTCACATACCAAAATGTAGGTCAATGGTCAAGGTCACTGTGACCCCAAAATCGTTAAATTGTTAAAAATCATGATTTTTTGTGTCCATTGAGAAATTACGGGGAGATGGTTTGTCATGTACCAAAATTTAGGTCAAGGTCAATAGTCAAGGTCACTGTGACTCCAGAATCAAGAAATCTTTGAAAATTACTTTGTTTTGTGTCCGTAGATTCATTAGGGGGACATACCAAAATGTAGGTCAAGGCCGAACGTCAAGGTCACTGTGACCCCCAAAATCATTAAATCACATTTTCATATGCCTGTCGAAGATAAGGTCATGTAATGCGATGTTGCGTTCTGTCCATTCATCCATTAACGTTTGTTGTCCATGCGATATCTCGTCTCAAGGTATGGAATGGTACCAAAGTTTGAGTATACCTTGCTCGCATGGCAAAGAGGAGCCATACATTTTAAGATCAATTTGTCCTAGGTCAAGGTCACAGTCCTTCAAAACTGAATCAAGTTTAGCTGACCATATGTGTTAGGTTGGAATATTCAGAGTTCTCTCCCCTACATGTATATGGCATTCATCCTGTGGAGCTGTCTCCCATATTTGAAACAGCTACATTTAGTTAAACTGTTGTGAAATAAAAACCATACATTTAGTAATTTACCGGGGAGAGGGGTCCTTTATGAACTTCATACCTCTTTATTAACTCAAGAACAAAGGTTTACTTCATCATTTTCTTCTTCCTTCATGAAAAATTATCTCGTCTGAAAGGAATCCATTTGCAGGAAAACTACTATTTTCGTGTTTGACTATTGTCGATTTCAGTGTGGGATATGTGAGCTCTCGGGTCTTCCTTCAAGGTCAACTAGTTACCAAGAGTTAAGCTCGTTTTAGTTTATCATTCAATATAAGATGTTATATATGTTACATTCTCAGAAGCACAAAATTGTAGGCTAGCTACCAATTGGAATCAAGGCTATCAAACAACCTTGAAATTTGGACCAATGTAATTCCAGATACATGGGCGAATATTGAAGCCCCTTGGGCTCTTGTTATATCTCTGACTGGTATTTGGGCCCTACCAAAACCTCTGTGTTTGGACTAATTTAATCTCCCATGCAGACGAGTTTCAATTTCTTTGGCACTGCGCTGTATCTCAAAACTTGCGTATTGGCTGAATTGATGAGTGGCATACAAGTTGTGTTCCGATATAGACTCCCATTTGGATGGTTCAAATTTTTATGAGGAATTTGGAATGGCAGTGGATGGGCTACAAGGGGGAACAACCTGCCTCCCATCTCAATCGCTGAAGCATATCATGCATATGAAGTAACAAGTTCTACCCATACCTTGTAAGCAGTAACAAACATGATAAGCCAGCCTGGAGCACCATGACACCACTGGACCAGTTTGTCTCCTGTACTACTGCCGATCGAAGACGGGAAATTCCCCGAAGGAAACTGTAGGGTCATCATGAAATCTATGGTTGGTCGTATCTCGTTCTCTAACACAGGCCTCATTGAGGGGTCATTTACCTGAGTGAGAGAATGTAATTTAAAACTAAAACTAAAGTTGTCAAAACTGAGCTTCTAATCCATACTGGCAAATCACATTTACACGATGATCAAGTTTTTAAATGTGCAAAAATTTCAACAACTACAATCTACAGTACAGTTCTGATTCATGGTAACATCATTATGAGTGAGTATAGTTAACACAGTATAGTTAACACACAGTATAGTTAACACAGTATAGTTAACACACAGTATAGTTAACACAGTATAGTTAACACCGTACAGTTAACACACAGTATAGTTAACACAGTATAGTTAACACAGTAAATTGTTAATCAAAAGGAGGGCTGTTCCAGTGTTCCAGAAAAAAGTACATGGAGGGGGTGGGGGGGGGAACAGAAGGCACTTTTTTTGCCTTCACCACCCATGTAATTAAATATAATTTTAGCCCCACCACCCATATTAAAAGTATGATAATGTAACCAACCACCACACATAACTCAGTTTATCCATCAGGCAACCACCCATAGGTAAATAAATTAAGTGCCTTCTGCCATCTGGTTGATTTATGTCATCTTAACTTCACAAAAGACCTTGTTTATAAGAAAACGTTCAGCTTTAGCAGGAAAGGGATCCAAAACTTTTAATGAGTTGACAGAGACTGGTGGATGTTATGGCACATAAATTTGCAAGCAGAGCCATTGCGTGGCAAAATGGGAGTGTCTATTGTGCAGCTATTATTGAACAGATTGTTATAAACAAGGTCTTTTATGAAAGGTAAGATGATTGGTATTGGTATTGGTATTGGTATCATTTATTCACCATCCAAAATACAACATATATGAAGAAAAAAAGCAGAAGTTACAATATATCACATAGTATGAGTTCCGTAAATATTAGGGTGGCGGGAGAAAACCCCAAAGGGCTTGTTATATCCCCAAAAATAAACTCAGTCTCTAAGATGTTTGTGTGAGGCAACGAATTACAAGGTCTTATAAACAAAGCATAGTGGTAGAAAGTGAATAAAGGATTAATATGATATTGGACTATGTATTTACTCATTATTATATTAGATATGGCTAATATGTGCAATGGTTATGATGCTAGTAGAAAGGCTTTAAGAAGGTATTTAAAATGAGAAATTGATATGCAAATTTGTAGATGGGAGGGCAATTTATTCCATTCCCTAGGAGCCTTAATTTTAGCTGTGTGTAGAGAAAGACAAGTCCGAAATGGATAGCGATATAATTTCGTAGCAGAACCTCTTGTGGGATACTGGTGTATATCACTTAATCTTGTCAAGTAATTATTAAACATTGATGGTAGAAGTTATCTATGATGGATAAATTTATGAGACAGTTGCAAAATAAGATACTGATTCAAAACTAACAGAGGCAATATTTTAAGTCTGGAAAATAACGGAGCAGTATGTTCTAGAGGATGTACGAGAGATATAATTCTTATTGCTCGTTTTTGAAGGATAATAAGAGACTTGAGGTGCGTGGAAAAGGTGTTGCCCCAAACAATATTACAATATGAAAGATAGGGGAAAATAAGCGAGTAATAAAGTAGATATAAAGTTTTCTTATTTAGGCTATGTTTAATTGTATTTATCAAACCCAAATTTCGTGATACCTTTTGACATATTTCGTTGATGTGTTTCGTCCAGGTTAGTTTTTCACTCAAATAAACTCCAAGAAATTTAAAATTGTCAACCTTTTCTATATCGTGCCCCATAATAGATAATACTGGATTGAAAGAACTATTAGTTCTACAGTTAGGTTTGATAAGCATAAATTTCGTTTTTGTTACATTTAAAGAGAGCTTATTACTGGAAAGCCAATTATATAATAACAACAATTCTTCAGACATCATTTGAAAAAGTGCAGCAGGATTATGATGAGATAACATTGTACTTGTATCATCTGCGAATAATATAATTTTCATAGAATGATACAGAATACAATTGTTCTATTGCTTGTGGAAAATGGCGTAGGCATACATGTATATGCATTCCATTATTTCCACAATAACTGGATCTTGTCCGTGGTGTACATAGTAGAGAAAGGTCCCGCGAGAGCTCTGAACTCTCACACTTCTGATATACATGTATCACATCTACAATAACCTGATTAGTTTTTTGTAACCATGAGAATATAAGCCTCGTAACAACTGTTAGCGGGTGTGTAAACTTTCCCTCGGTGCGACTCCAGGCTTACCTGCATTAAGAGGACAAAAATTCCTGCCAGACCATGTGCACCTCCGAGGTAGTGTTTGTCATGCCAGGCGTACATCAGTGGACATGCCCATTTCTCTCTATGAGACAACCCTTCTCCACTCTTGATCACATACTGGCAAACCTGAACAGTATATTATCATATAGTAGACGTTTAAGCTGTATATCACCATGAACATTCAGTCCCCATGTCCTCTTACATAACAGGTTGGACTTTATATATCAGGCGGGGGTTATGTATAGTTTACTGGTCCGCGGTAATTCGTTAACAGGCTGGTAAATTTTCTGCCACATTGGGCTCATGGCTAAAGTACTACAGAGCAGCCTCTTTATAACACACCATATGAGAGACCTGTGTTATTTGAATTCAGTGTCACTCCTGAACACAACGTTAAATTCTCTCTCTCTCTCTCTGTCTCTGTCTCTCTCCATGTCACTCCTATTAATAAAGCCTCTGGTCCATGACCAAATGTGTGATGTGAACGTGGTGACCCTAGATGCCATTTATAAGAAATGGTGGTAATGAGGGTATTGATACTATATGACCTGGGAAATTGGTCAAGGTCACTCATATGCAACGTAATATTCAGTACCCAGAATGGAACGCAATCCCAAGCGAGATCCTATGGCAACATACCAGTACCCACATTTACCAAATTTCTTAAAAGGACAATTTGGCTAACCCCCAGATGACAACCTACAGGTGGATAAGCATGAAAATCCCACGTGAGATCTTGAGGTGAGGTACCCACATACCAAATTGGATAGAATAAAATTGGATTGTTGTCTGGAAATTAAATTTTAACCTAGCCCCCAGGTTGTACCACCTATAGATGGATCAGCGTGAAAAACAATCCCAAGCAAGATCTTGAGGCAAGGAACTCGTATCAGATTTTAAAAGAATCTGTTAAGTCCCCCTTTATCCCTTCGGGCATCAGGGGACAAATACAAGGATGGTGATGGACAGACTGTTGCATACACATGCTATCTACAATATACCAAACCATTCAAGGCCAATGGACCACTTTATGTTGTCAGATGGCATTGTGGCCGAGTATGCATAATGAAAGTACTCAAAGTACTGATGTCTGGATCGCCAATAATGGATTTAAAGTTTCAAAATGTTTCAGCCGATAGCAGATGTATGGATAAATGTGGAGATTTTCTCCAATTTGTGGACGAGTGTTTGGGAAATCACAACTGGAACACAGTTTAATTTTCAAGGAAGTGAATTTGTGAAGGCGGCTCATTTAGAAATATGCTAGGTATTCATGGTAGCAAGAAACTATCTACAGTAATATGCTTAAAAGTGGATCGTCTGCGTCAATGTCTTCTACTAGTTTTTGCGAGCAGATTTTCATAATTCATGCAAGTTTATTGCGACAAAACGACAAATACGTGAGACTGGATAGTTTTATTAATAGTTCTGTGTAGCACAGATATTTGCAAGAGCTGCATGAGTTTGCGTTAAGTCCCCATTACTTATATATGCCTGCATGGTTTTTATAGTAAATTTGTTTGTTGACAACGATATAAACGTTGGAGAGACAATTTGTGCGCAAATTCCTGTTGTTGTTGCTGTACGATCATTGCGTATATAATTTAGTTTGAAAAAGTTTGAACACCACCAACAACAAAACTTTTCAAAAGCGGTACCCGACAAATTCTGTTGTTTCCGCTTTCGGAAAGTTTTGTTGTTGTTCAAACGTTTTGAAACTAAATTATATTCGGTGAGCAGAGTCCCCCGGAATTTGCACTGGACAGAATCCGGTCAAGTTCGCAAGACGAGAAAAATGTAAATACTATTGTTGTTGCTTCGACACATATCTCCTCTGGAAATATATTCCATGCAGTATGAGTACACATTAAAATAGTAACGAACGCCGACTTCACGGGAAAGAACGTACGAGTATTGGAAACTGGGGTCTTTATAATCCCAGAACCTGAACCTGTAAAGTGCGACACTCAGATCAAGAAACAAGATTTGCAACGTATGATCGTACAGCAACATTAACAGGGATTTTCGCACAAATTGTCTCTCCAACGTTATCGTTATCAACAAACAAAATGCGAACTATAAACACCAGGCATATATATTATAAGTAATCTGACTTACCGCAAACTCAGACAGACACGAAACCGAACAGACGGCAAACACCACGAGGTTTGAGCCGATCGCCCGGAACCAAAGAACAAAAAAATAGTCCACGGATTCAAGCAATCCCTGTGCGAAGAAATGAATATGAAATATACTCAAATTCAGATTTCGTTTTATTTCTAATTAACATGAAACGATTACGACTGTTTTTTCTTCATTTTCTGGTTAATACCCTGATATAAGACTCAAACACAGTGAAAATAACGGGCGGAGTGATACAGGACAACCCAGGGTCATTCCATTATAGTGCACGTACACATTTGCATATATTTTGTGAGTGGCAGCATAGTCTGGTCGCACCGCTACGCGGTGGCGATCCAGACAAAAATAGTCCACGGATTTAAGCAATCCCTGGGCGAAGAAATGAATATGAAATACACTCAAATTCAGATTTCGTTTTATTTCTAGTTCACATGAAACGATTACGACTGTTTTTTTCTTCATTTTCTGGTTAATACCCTGATATAAGACTCAAACACAGTGAAAATAACGGGCGGAGTGATACAGGACAACCCAGGGTCATTCCATTATAGTGCACGTACACATTTGCATATATTTCGTGAGTGGCAGCATAGTCTGGTCGCACCGCTACGCGGTGGCGATCCAGACAAAAATGTCATTTGTGCCCAGCAGGGCAAGATTTGCCGGTCGCGCTTCATAATCATGTAAATATACCAATTTTGCAGACACGTGAAACCGCGATAACTATCATGTTGCTGTGTGTAATGCTGAGAAGAGGATAGACGGAGCTCCATTCATCGAATCTAATTTTTACAGAGAGAGATCTGGACCTAATGACTTAATAAGCCCCGCAGGACAGCAATGACATCAAAAGTTTACTCCCCTTAAACATGTTAAATAGCGTGCTAAGCAATGTAAAGTGGTCCATTTTAGATGAGGAGTAAAAACATAAAAAAATTACTGCACAAAATATCATCCAATGACCACTGAAATTCCCTTTCTACTAATTTCTTTTTCTAATCTTCCATTTGTTGTATTCTCACCTGTTGTATGGTAGCTGGTTTGATTGCCTCTGGCCCCAGATACTTTTGGACAAACAGTAAGCTGTACAGGTAACCCACACGACCATACAGTAACTCATCAGGCACTGAGGGCTCCATTACACAATCAATCAAGCCTTCAAGTCTAAGTGCATGAAAACAACAGACAAACATGACAAAAGGCGGTTAAATTTTCTCATACACTGTTTAAACCAAGTCACCCTGTATATTTTGCATGAAAACATGAAAATTCACATTTTTTCGTACAAGGAAAGGCATAAAAGTTGATTTTTTTAACACATTAAAACAGATGTGGTGAAAAACATATGGAAGCCATAACCTCTGACCCGTGATGTGGGATATTACGATCTCATCATATGCACGCCACCATCAATGTGGGACATCGTATTCTGACGTACTTTGCACAAAAGAGGTGCGACATTGTTGGCATTACAATAGGATTATTATTCATCTTCCGACATCACAGATCAAAGCCTTTGAGGGTTTTGTGTTTGTTCTTTTCAGCCATTGACTATTCCCAAAAATAGTAAACAGTGATAAAATTTCAAATATACCCTCTTGCAACAGTTTAGCTTAAAAAATGTATGAACATTGTAAGAACATTGTAAGGACATGCAACGAAGTATACATCCAACTTAATATTTGGTTAAGGAAAACTGAAGAGATGAAAGAGCTTATAGACACGATAAACTCAGAAAAAGGTTCATTTCTCATGTGTACTTCACCCCAGTTCCCTTACTTAGACTGGCTACCTCCGCTGTATGGTTATAGAGTAGACGGGTTACAGCCAGCATCATCGATTCAAAATTCTGTCTAGATCCCGAGTCATTCAGTTTCTTCACATTGCGGAATGTAATGGGTCCGAATAAACACCCACAGACCTGGAGAATGAACGATCATGGCCCAATGAATTGCGACCTGGACTGGGATAGCCAATCAGGAGAATGAACGATCATGGCCCAATGAATGGCGACCTGGACTGGGATAGCCAATCAGGAGAATGAACGATCATGGCCCAATGAATTGCGACCTGGACTGGGATAGCCAATCAGGAGAATGAACGATCATGGCCCAATGAATTGCGACCTGGACTGGGATAGCCAATCAGGAGAATGAACGATCATGGCCCAATGAATTGCGACCTGGACTGGGATAGCCAATCAGGAGAATGAACGATCATGGCCCAATGAATGGCGACCTGGACTGGGATAGCCAATCAGGAGAATGAGCGATCATGGCCCAATGGTGCTTGACCTGGTTTAGGATAGCCAATCAGGAGAATGAATGATCATGGCCAATGAATGGCGACCTGGACTGGGATAGCCAATCAGGAGAATGAACGATCATGGCCCAATGGTGCGACCTGGACTGGGGATTCTAGCCAATCAGGAGAATGAGCGATCATGGCCCAATGAATGGCGGCCTGGACTGGGAGAGTAGCCAATCAGGAGAATGAACGATCATGGCCCAATGGTGCGACCTGGACTGGGATAGCCAAGCAGGAGAATGAACGATCATGCCCAATAGTGCGGCCTGGACTGGGATAGCCAATCAGGAGAATGAGCGATCATGGCCCAATGAATGGCGACCTGGACGGGATAGCCAATCAGGAGAATGAGCGATCATGGCCCCAATGAATTAGGCTGGACTGGATAGCCAATCAGGAGAATGAGCGATCATGGCCCAATGGTGCGACCTGGACTGGGATAGCCAATCCAGGAGAATGAGCGATCATGGCCCAATGAATGGCGACCTGGACTGGGATAACCAATCAGGAGAATGAGCGATCATGGCCCAATGAATGGTGACCTGGACTGGGATAGCCAATCAGGAGAATGAACGATCATGGCCCAATGAATGGTGACCTGGACTGGGATAGCCAATCAGGAGAATGAACGATCATGGCCCAATGAATGGTGACCTGGACTGGGATAGCCAATCAGGAGAATGAACGATCATGGCCCAATGAATGGTGACCTGGACTGGGATAGCCAATGAATGGTGACCTGGACTGTGATAGCCAATGAATGGCGACCTGGACTGTGATAGCCAATGAATGGCGACCTGGACTGTGATAGCCAATGAATGGCGACCTGGACTGGGATAGCCAATCAGGATGCTGCAATTATCAGACAATAGAATTGGAACTTGAAATCAGCCCGTATCTGCAGCAAAACGAAATTCTGACTGTAACTCCAGTCACCTGTCCACAGTAGGGGAATACAGGGGAGGTAACCAGTCTACAGTTCCCCTACAGGTTACATGGTGGCATATACAAAATAACTCCACCATTACAATAGAATAAATTGTATCCTACTTCTCTCTGCACTCAGTGCTCTCCCCTTGATGACCTAGTTTATAGTAAATCACTGTTCCGAGTGCAAGTACACCAGCATCTCCACCAAGGAAACTGTATTTTCTCCCTTTCAGGTGCCGTAGACAGCGTTTGACAACCCGGAGCGCCCTCTGGAGAAATTCTTCTTTACATTGATTCCCCAGAGAATGTGACAGATGTAGATACAAGTAGGCATGGCCTGAAAAAGTAGAGACACTCAGTAGTGATCAGTACCTGCCAAATTTTAGAACACCCCTGCAGATCATGATGAACTACTCCAGCTTGAATCTCCATTTACAAAGGTAAAGAGGTCATGGTGCAGAACATTTGCCAAAATAGGGGTGACAAGTAGTTATGAGAGGTGCTTATTTCCAGGCTTGTACATGTAATTTTCTAATTAATATTATACATTATGAAACAGTTTCATGAGATCATGACCAAAAATTGAAAAATTGCAACATTTACATTTCACCTTTAACCTATCCAGGGGATATTTTGGTACATACCATGACTGTTTAACCCATGTTATCTTTATATGAAAAGAGGCTATCTCATTCTGATGCATTCTAACTGTCAGCTGCTTATTTTAGAAGTTAAGTGTAGGGTGACGTCATCTCCCAGTAGATAGGTAATTTCTCCTAATATGGCGAGTGAGTTACTAGAATTTAACGTCACTTTCAACAATATTTCAGCTATATCACGACGAACCAACTAACCACCACCCAGCCCTATGGCAGTAGGGATGGCCTGATATATAGGAAAGCCAATCAACAATCCAGCCTTTCAGAAATTCAAATTGATTCAAGGTCAATGATGTCGCGTGTCTATTTATAAATGTACAGGCTTAATTTGAACATTCTCATGACATCAGACTTTATACTGTCAGATATACCCTCTGGTTACACTGGGTTTTGAAATTGAGGCACACAGATTTTGTGCGCATGGTTCTCGGTCAAAATCGGTCAATCATCATTATCCGTTGTACCGAGTGGGCTCAGCATATCACACATTCTTGTGTAATAATTTAGCATAAAACTTGCTAATTCTTTTACAAGATATACTGGATACATTTCCCATCACCCTCATAGGCAGATACATGCTCCATGTGTCAATCAAAGTCAAAACAGATCAACTGCGCATGCACACCATGTTTTTCTGCACAATGCAGTCAGAGGGTGTTACACCGACAGTTTAGGAGGTTACAAACTCTGACAATGGGAGAATGAATATGAAGATAACTGATGGGTAATACAGTTCAGTTTGAGGTGTGAGTATAGAAATTGACTGGTGTGGGAAGGGAACTATTATTCAATTATCTAGAAAATACCAAAACCATGTCTAACAGTTCTCCTGCACATATAATTAAATTTAGTAATAGTGTGACTGTCAAAAAAACAGGGCATTTGCAATATCAGAGACAACAGAAATTAAATGTAAAAATCTGATGTATAATTGATTAGAGTTTGTATTTCGGATATTGACTAGTAGTACTTGTAAATATTAAATATTTAGAAAACAGACCATGTAGCATAAAAAACTAGCATGAACAGAATCAGAATATAAAATTAATGACAAAACTTGATTCAAGAAGTCACAATTGATGGGAGAGAACTGGTCAGTATTACATTTTGCAGGGAGTTATTCCCCCTTAATTGTAATGTGGGGAAATAATTGCATGCAGTGTATGTAAGATATAAATTTGGGTTTGTTGAAATAGATTATATCCCTCTGAAGCTTGTTTTTACACAAACGTTATTGGGCAGCTATGAAATATATACATACATTGTAGGCATACAACCCTAAATAACCAGACCCCATAGTACACATTTTACATCTTTGCTCATCTTTCTACCCATAGATAAAACAAACTTCTTACAATGATGTACAGTAGTAGTGTATCACATTTCAGAGTAAATTGACTGTATTCCAAGTCTCTGCATGACCATAGTTGGTATACCAACTAAGATTTCTTGTATACCAATGGTGTTGAGGGTGCATGTATCACACAAATTTGTCTGGCACTATGCGCGAGTTTGTTCTTGAGTACTGCGACTGGGACAAGTTGGATGCGGAAAACTGAATATTTGCGGATGGAAAAAAGAAATAAATTATCACTGGGAGCTTCACATACCAGTCCACATAAACAGGAACGTCAGAATGCCAGCTAAGTATATCATCCAGTTTAATAATTCATCGAGGAACAGATGAAAAGAATCAACACATGCATCATGTCTGAATTATGATGCTTCTACGTTGTTCAATACTGATTCATGTTGGTGTTTCTTTCGGGTTGGTGATCTGTGTTAGAACCAACGAGGAAAATGATTCTTCAATGTGATTTGTTATACCAGTCGGGCTCATGAAAATATGAATCTTCTTGACGAAATACCAGCCTGTATATTCACACAAAAGCATGGTGTAATTAATAATTCAGTGCTGCATGTTAATACTGTACAGTAACTTACTAGTCGACTAACTCTCCATCTACAATCTGATAATCTAAGCCAGGCTGAGCTGGGAATCTCTGTACATACGCCATACCTGAAATGGACACTAAGATAAATGGCAAACCACAAAATTTGATGAATAGGGCTCTTCATGGCACTAATCTGAATCTGCACATTTTTCTTCAAACACCTATTTCGATCAACATTCTCAAAGGGCAAAATTCTGTCAGATGTCAGAAAGCAAAACTTTAAGGAGGTTCACAATGAGAAGATATACAACTACTCATGTTATTTTTGACTAGAATACTCAACCTCCAGCTCCTGTGTATACAGAATAATCTCTATCATCTGGAAGATTTTCTATTCCAGTCTCAAGTTTCTCCAGCAGCTTCTCAATGTTCTTGTTGAGTACTTGGTAGTATCCCTCTTCTATCTGAAGGATAAAACATGAGAAATGACATGCTGCAGTAGACAATTTCAGTCATACAAACTTGTTATAATACTACAGCCACAATCCTTCTTGTAGGGGTGGTCACTAATCTACCCTGTTGCAGAATGCAATTACTCTATGGGCAAATCCGTCATGTAAGACAAACACAATAGGTGACTAAATGTGGGGAACCATTCAACCAAGAAGTGAAAAGGGGCAAGTACATTGCACGCAAACTGTTGCCCATTGAAGTTGTCTATCACTCTATGTGCCTTTGCTGTATTCGTATGGTTGGCCATCCCTGCCACAATTCCTCATTTACAGGGTGCCTGTAAATAATATATACCATGGTATAAAATGCCAAGCCTGCCATAATTCGTATTTACAGGATGCCTGTAATTATTTTGTACCATGGTATAAAATGCCGAGCCTGCCATAATTCGTATTTACAGGATGCCTGTAAATCGCCAAGCCTGCCACAATTCGTATTTACAGGATGCCTGTAATTATTTTGTACCATGGTATAAAATGCCGAGCCTGCCATAATTCCTATTTACAGGATACCTGTAAATCGCCAAGCCTGCCACAATTCGTATTTACAGGATACCTGTAAATAATATATACCATGGTATAAAATGCCGAGCCTGCCATAATTCCTATTTACAGGATGCCTGTAAATCGCCAAGCCTGCCACAATTCGTATTTACAGGATGCCTGTAATTCATTTTAGCCGTACGTCGTAAATTTTCGCCTTCTTATTACTTCCACCAATGATATGCGCTTTTACAAATTTGGTGCCGGGCTCTACACAACCTCCAAACCGGGTCATCTTCCCTTCTTGCCTGTCGATCGACCCTGCCCTCAGTCAATTTACATAGCCATGTACCAAAACATTATTTCACAAAACCTGAATTTTACCAGCCAAAAACAGTCCACATACTAAATACAAGGATATATAATTTTGCAGATGTAAATGTGCGGGAACATTTAATTCCGACAAAGCAAGCATGCTGATTTGTTTTCAAACAAACGACCGTTAGCCTTGATCATGGAGCTTACTGTAGATGGAGGAATAACATCTTATCAGTCTCATCTACCACCGTCTGTGTTTAATCGGTTTAGATCCCTGCTCAAAGAAATATCAAAGCAAGCAGGCTAGATAATGAGGTCTTAATCTGTTGACACTGCTGGTTTTATTGCTCACTGTGACCCTGTCCTGTGTGTTCAGGTCTGGCCACTGATAGCAATCAATGCACTTGACGTCTTAAAACTCTGGTCCATCTTTCAACAATGGTTACAGTAGTCTGGGCGGAGATAAACTACAACCAACCGTAAACCGACCAATCTTTAAATAATGGCTCTAGTTGGAAATCATGGTAGCCAGGAAATCAGGCTTGGAAAATGATGCCTTTTGGTGCAAAAAACATTGAAATCCGTCCACTACATCCAGATATATGGATGAATGAACATATATATTCAAGCTGAGTGAATTGTTCTCGTAAAATAAAATATTTTCCGGAGACTTCCGGATAATATGAATGGACACATTGGTGAGATGGCTGCTTTACATATTTCGACATTCGATTACGGTGCTCACACGAGCGAAAATCGCCGTTTTAACACATTATCATGATTTAACTCCCTAAAACATGCTCATACCACCGCGGAACATTGCGGAATTAGCCGGGAGTCCCTGAAAGCCTGGTCAGTCAGCCCACCATGCATGTGGTAAGATAAGCGGTCATAAAATAATCAAGGGGCTTAGTTTTATCACTGTCGGCGGCCAAATTTTGACCATTGATGTAACGGAGTCATCTCTCAATCTATATTAGGCTCCATGCCTTGATGTAGTTCAAATGTTGTTGTTGTAAAGAGACGAACAGTTATTTAAGTACAGATAATTCTGGTTAATTCAAGTTGTTGCGATACCGAACAGTTCGGATAATCTCGCACTTTTAATCTCCGACAAAGGCTACATGGCGTGGTGAAGATTCACTGTGTGGAGATTACCAGGGCGCGAATGTTTCGCCCTGTATAATTTACTGAGGCCCGGGCAGCGTCGATCGCCTGACAGGAGGGGAGATAGCCCTGTTTGGAGGTTGCGTAAAACCCGGCACCAAATTTGTAAAGGCGCATATCATTGGTAGAAATGATAAGGCGGCGTAAATTTACGACTTACGGCTAAATGAATTACAGGCATCCTGTAAATACGAATTATGGCAGGCTTGGCATTTACAGGTATCCTGTAAATACGAATTGTGGCAGGCTTGGCGATTTTATACCATGGTACAAAATAATTACAGGCATCCTGTAAATACGAATTATGGCAGGCTTGGCATTTACAGGTATCCTGTAAATACGAATTGTGGCAGGCTTGGCGATTTTATACCATGGTACAAAATAATTACAGGCATCCTGTAAATACGAATTATGGCAGGCTTGGCATTTACAGGCACCCTGTAAATACGAATTATGGCAGGCTTGGCATTTTATACCATGGTATATATCATTTACAGGCATCCTGTAAATGACGAATTCTGGCAGGGATGGCCAACCATATATTCGTTCTGCAAGTGGATCAGTCTTGTATGAAAAGCTTCCATTGTTCATACATTTACACTACTGAAAAGGGATCCATCTAGACTCATTGTTGTACTCAGATTGTTGTACCCAGACAGGCTATTCCTCTGCTTTGTTTCATGTCCCTTACAAAAAAAATAAGCCACTTGTTCGGCCTAGAAAAATGAGATATGAGACCAGATTTTCTGTGAGAACATGCTCAAGATTGTTACAGCTGAGTCAGACACCTCCTATATATAGCAAAGATGACATGAGATCATTGCTCCCTTATCCCATTTGGGATAATTCATACGAATAAGTGAATAGGACTCCAGTAATAAGTATTGAAGGCAGACATCACTGCTTCAGCAGGGGAAATGGCATAATCCCCAGGATCCCAGTATAGGTAATGTACATGTAAACCAAGATGATATATCAGGGAAATAACATCTAGTGGTAATGCTGTGAAATACAGGTGAGAATATTTCGTAAACGGTTGGAAACACTTCTTCGGTTCCGTCTATTCTATCTATGGGAACCCTCCGGAAACTAATATTAGGTTCCATGAAATAATTGTATGGGAACCTTTTTTTTAAATGTCACAAAATGTTGTTTAAAAGCTAGCACTTTCATTGTTCTGCATATGATTGAGGAAATCTCGACCTCGACAGCATCATGTTCTCAACAACAACAACAACAACGTTCCCGACCTCAGCCTGAAGGTTTCCCTGATGTTAACGATATAAAACATTGATTTTATACTCATTGGAATACCTTTTTTCGGTCAGTATGAAACAAATATAATGAGTAAGAAACTACCATAAGCACACCATGTTTATTCGGAGCATAACAGTGGGAAACGGTAAATCGCTTCTGTGTTTTTTCATTGACGGAAGCAACAGGAAACAGAACGATCATCACCGTGAAATATTCTGGCCTGAAACATTGATGCGAGTTGTTTGCCACTATTCTCTGAGATCACATAATAAGCCAATCACGACCATTATGTCTTTTCAGCTTGACTTCGATTGGCGTTTGGTTCACGGATATTCACATTCTTTCCGCTAGCCAATCTTTTGATATTTCAAGCCGCCCGAACCAAGTATGATCACGATAGCTTATTTGGATACTGTTTCGCTAGATTGTTCACCATATAAGTTTATGTGCCAATGTGTGTGATTACAAGGGGAATTATTTTAAAGTTGTTTCTTCAATATATTCACTTGATTCATGACTAAACGATGTAGTTTGCAAATGCACATGATATTAATATAGCGCTGATGTGAGATATAATAGTCTGGTATATTAATATAGCGCTGATGTGAAATATAATATTCTGGTATATTAATATAGCGCTGATGTGAGATATAATATTCTGGTATATTAATATAGCGCTGATGTGAGATATAATATTCTGGTATATTAATATAGCGCTGATGTGAGATATAATATTCTGGTATATTAATATAGCGCTGATGTGAGATATAATATTCTGGTATATTAATATAGCGCTGATGTGAGATATAATATTCCGGTATATTAATATAGCGCTGATGTGAGATATAATATTCTGGTATATTAATATAGCGCTGATGTGAGATATAATATTCTGGTATATTAATATAGCGCTGATGTGAGATATAATATTCTGGTATATTAATATAGCGCTGATGTGAGATATAATATTCTGGTATATTAATATAGCGCTGATGTGAGATATAATATTCTGGTATA
>JAVTVY010027995.1:0-114569 GCA_036873755.1 Hanleya hanleyi | reverse complement strand
ACATGATCAACCTCATAGCTCATAGTAAAAGCCATAAAAAAAAACGATCACCCCTATACCCATACAGGCCAAATATAGCGGACATGATCTTCGCCTGAGAATTGGTCTAGTCCGAGTTGTCTCCCTTGCACCAAAGCGTATAGATGGCACTGTGGTTTGAACGACGTTATTATCCGGGCAAATTTTGGTCTTGAGCAGCCATTTTGTGTTTTCTGAGCTGGGGAACATTCTCTGTCGCAGTTTATAACGGAACTTTGTTCCTTTCGGTGTCCGCTGAGATGAATAATGTGACGAAACTCTGCACGATTCATCGCCTGCATGTATACCCGTCACACGTAGACTGTAATCGAGGGAGTGTGCTGTGTGGTGTTCGAGCGGACGCATCAATTTGTGTGATATCAGACAGGAAACGTGAAAATTGATATTCTTTCACAGATTTCGAAGTGTATACAGTTCTGGTGAGCTGAACGCAGCCTTTATGATCAGCGATTGAACGATGATGTTGGCCACCGAACAGGTTTTGTGGAATCAACATTCTGTAACACTCCTCCCTTGACTGGAGGGATTTTATCGGACATCTGCAGTACGGAACGCTATTTGTTGCATACATTCGCTTATCGTGGCAGTCCGTATAATTTGTCAATTTTTGTGTTTGGTTTCGTGAGAGAGGACGACATTGGTTTTCATCAGTGCAAAACTCCCGCCCCCGACCCGCACCACAACAGTGAAAGCTGGTGGATGAAATTCTACTCCACGGGAACGGTTGGTGATACCCATATTTTTAGCATACGAATGCATCGTGATGAAGGCTTCATGGTGTGTTATACCCACCTAGGGAAAAAACAGCCCCAGATCATCTGGACTAAACTCTTTTATCAGGTAAGCTAGACTTTAGTACTATACTTGCGTTGAAACCCATGCAGACAACCTATTCAAATTTCAATGCATTGGCAACATAGCGTCGCACGAAATATACGCGCCCCTGTTGACCAAGATTTTTTTATACTCCCACAACAACAGACAATTTGAAGACAATTTTCTAGCGGGGTGTTTTCTTGAACATAATTGCTGTAATATACTCTTCTTTTTGTGGACACTAAATATAGGGGAGAAAATGGCAACATTGTGACCAAACCATAACAGTTGACAGCTGTAAAAATAGATACCGTGGCATAAATTAGAGAGAGCATTTCAGTACACCTCAAAAAAAATGAAACCTGGACGGGTATCCTTCATCTCGAGGGGACGCAAGTTCGATTCTTGCTTTCATTATGTGAGTATGTGTTGAACATGTGATCTTTAAATTTTATTATCATCAATACACCTAAACGGTATAGTTCAACCCCACCCCAGCCCAACCGATGCCCCTTCATGAATGCTTCACATTGATACCTCACTCGACCCCATTTCACTGAGGTGGAGGTGGGACCAAAATGGCGGCCTGTGTGGTTGTGGAGTGGGAGGTAAGTATCCGCCATTTTGAACCCACCTCCACTCACCGGTGTCAATGAGTGCACTGGTGTGTGGAGGTGGGTTCAAAATGGCGGATACTTACCTCCCACTCCTGCACTGGTGAGTGGAGGTGGGTTCAAAATGGCGGACTGTGTCGTGGTGTGGTGGAAGGTAAATAGCCGCCATTTTGAACCCACTTCCACTCACCAGTGCAGGAGTGGGAGGTAAGTATCCGCCATTTTGAACCCACCTCCACTCACCAGTGCAGGAGTGGGAGGTAAGTATCCGCCATTTTGAACCCACCTCCACTCACCAGTGCACTCATTGACACCGGTGAGTGGAGGTGGGTTCAAAATGGCGGATACTTACCTCCCACTCCTGCACTGGTGAGTGGAGGTGGGTTCAAAATGGCGGCTATTTACCTTCCACCACACCACGACACAGTCCGCCATTTTGAACCCACCTCCACTCACCAGTGCAGGAGGAGTGGGAGGTAAGTATCCGCCATTTTGAACCCACCTCCACTCACCAGTGCAGGAGTGGGAGGTAAGTATCCGCCATTTTGAACCCACCTCCACTCACCAGTGCAGGAGTGGGAGGTAAGTATCCGCCATTTTGAACCCACCTCCACTCACATCCACTCACGCATGCGCACCCCCTCAATCCCCCTCAATTGTGACGTCTGGTGAGTGGAGGTGGGTTCAAAATGGCGGCTACTTACCTCCCACCACACCACCACACAGGCCGCCATTTTGAACCCACCTCCACTCACCATGGTGTGGTGGGAGGTAAATAGCCGCCATTTTGAACCCACCTCCACTCATACCGGTGTCAATCAGTGCACTGGATGTGAGTGGAGGTGGGTTCAAAATGGCGGACTGTGTCGTGGTGTGTGGGACGTAAATAGCCGCCATTTTGAACCCACCTCCACTCACATCCACTCACGCATGCGCACAACCACACTTATGACGTCACACCAAGTTCTGCGCATGCGCAGTGAGGCGCTGTCCCCTTGAAAGACTCTTTGTATACTACTCATGTGAGCTTCCTATCGGTGTATGCGATGTACTACTGTGAGTGGATTTATATAGCGGTCACTGAAAGACAACCAGGTACTTTTTTCCCCAAGTGCCTCCGCTGGCGAAGGTCTAGCGTAGCAACTAGTTCCACCATCAGTCCATATTACCCTGGACACCGAATCAGTCCAGCGCCGTGTGAATAGGCGAGTATATATGTAAGCGGTCACTGGCGAGGGGCGAACCCACGCCAGCTGTAGCACTCCGGGTCAGAGTCAAACACTCTAACTACTTCGGCCACGACACGCTCACTTGATGTTGAAATTGCATTCGCTCACGATGTTGTAGCATATGATCGATGTGATGTTGTTCAGCACGTCGGCGAATGTCGTCTTGCGAAATGACATTACATAAAGGTTGCTCAGTTTTCACAAATGGGCGTGGTCCAGGAATGTCATTTTCATGGGCGGCTAAATATGCTTTCCCTGCGGCATCTAATTTCTCTTTTGCAATCCATTGCTTGGCCTGGGGTCCCAAACCGGGTCGTCCTATTGTCAGGCCTGTGTCAAGCCTGTGGCAGGCCGATTGGCAGGCCGTGTCAGGCCGGCTTATATATACGGATTACTTGCTTTATATACGAAATTAAAACTATTTGTGGATCTTACTATAACATTTATACATTTCTGCTTTTATCTGGTATATTTTTAGGCAAGGATCGGCAATTACAAGTCCCGTAATCATCGATTTACTCTTCTACGCTCGAAATCTTGGTTCGTCCAATATGGCCACTGAACTTGAAATTGTTCACAACCATTTTTTATCCTGCGGCGAGTGATTTTCTCTGTTGGTCGGATCGTAGGAACCCCGTAATATTCTTTCTGCCCTTCTGTGTCAGTTCTTTCCTTTATATACCCGTGCCGGATAGGGGTTACGTCTGTTACAGGTGAATGTTCACGAACAGGATGATAAGTTTGATCAGTTTTTGAGACAGACGATATGTTAACATGTTGAAATGGTGTCACAGTCTGAGATGATCCATCTCGATATGTGTTGTCCGTTTGTGTCTCTTTATGTTCGATAGTGAACTCTGTTTGAGCTTCTGATGATTGTGTAAGAATTAATGGATTGGTACGTATTCAAAATCCTACCGTCCTATGGTGTGCCGGCACCTGAGAGCACGGCACGGCAGAGGACGGTCTATATATAGCATATGGGGCAATGCATGAATAGCCTACGAGAGCTCATGATCAGCACAGCTTGCTTCGGGGAGAGCTATTAAGTCACCTATTACGTGATTCGTATCCAAGACCTTACCCGTCCTGTGAATCGGATTATAAAGGCGCACGGTCGATCGTCTAGCCTCGCCAGGGTCCCTTTATTTAGGTGGTGTTAATAAATATATACGACTTCTCCCCGTCTCCAGGGTGCCGTCTGTCGCCACATGGCTTGGTCGCGCCAGTATCCGTTCTGTGGTGTGCCGTTTTCCCCCTTTGGAATCATATACTTTGCATAGGAAAATATATGGATAGGTCTTATTTTGAATATATAAAGGGTTTTCATTTACCCGAAATTGAAATACTCGTGAGTGAGGTGTATATATTTATAGGTGATCAATGATTCTATAGAACATCAAACATTTTGCGGTTGCTTTAGCCATGATAAAATTTACGGAGAAAATAAAAATAAGAAGCTATATTCATTTAAGTTTATGAACGTGCATTAGGGGACTGTTTAAGTTCTGACCTACTTTTGATGAAAATTTGACCTACTTAGGTGACCTATAAACCTCTTAATTCCTACTTCGTAGGTCCTGTGACGTTAGTCACACTGTCATGTGTTAAATGAACCAAATTCTGATACACAGGTGAAACCAAAATGAAGAACCATATCTACTATCATTACTTTGGCATGCACACACGACTTGTCAAGGTCAATTGTTGTACATTATCTGGAAGAAACTGAATTATGCTCAGTGCCATATAGTTTACATTTGAAATCTGAATCTGTGGGTCATTCCTAATATCATTACATTATTTTGCAATATGTAATAAATAAAATGTGAAGAAAGTATGCCACTGTAATAATAGATCAGGAGTAAAAATCATTAGGCTCCTTCTACGTCATAGCAATCAACATCTGTAAACATAACAAGTTTTAATGATGTACTGATTTTCGGACACAGCCACCTGGACCTTTCATCTCAAAATGAATAGGGTTCCTCTTTGTCCCATTGATAAGGTACACTCAAAGTGTATAACCTCTTATTTTGACGGGCATATAAAATGGTGGGTTTGTCAGTATATCTTAATTTCTTATCATTAGAGGCTGTTGTCAAAACTTATATAGCATACGTATGGTGCTCAGGCCACCACACCATAGAAAGACACACACGGTGCCACTTTTAAAATAATGTCATTGCTGAAACTGATTAATTATATTAAAATTTGGATGACATCCAAAGGACAATGTGCAGGAACATATAGAATAGTGCCAATTGTGATAACCTCTTCGTCTGGCCCTTATACTGGGCCTGTGTAGGGCCTACCAGGTTCTTTCAACTGGCGTGGTTTCTCTCCATGAAAGTGTGTGTGGACAACAGCCTGACAGTATCAGCACCAACATGTACAATATATCACTGGGCTAACTTCACTGCATTCTCATAGCATCAGATTGCATAGCTCCTACCGTCAAAGTGCACCGACAGCTTTGGAGCAAATTCTGACATAAGGAGAACGTCTCCGCTCTAAACATGGAGAAACCAATCCCAGTGCATTTAATGGATGCTCGAATTTAACCAATCAGTGCAGTGCTAGTTAGACCACTTGTTATCATAGTCTGCCCAGGGTCTCAAATAATACAGGTAAAATTTTATGGTATATGATGTCTGCCGAGAGGTAGCTGTTTGTAAAGTTATGCTCAGTGTCATATAGGCTACATTTGTAAGTCTGACTCTGTATAGGTGTTACCTAAAATCGTATATTTTACCAATCAGTCTGATTTGTTTTAGCTTGAAATATAAAATAAATATAGCCTCACCTGTAATATGTAATAAATATAATTTAAAGTACTGCTTTGGTAATTCGATGGTCGGCCTACTTTAAATTTTATTTATTTCATATTAGCCACTTATAATCGTAATCTATTGTAAATTAGCAAAGTCTTCACTAAATGTACCTCTTATGCCATATATTGTGACCAATGTTGAACGTAATCCGGTATAATTAATCAAGTCATTATTACTATTATCAGAGGTCTTGTAGAGCGTCAATCTGCCGGTTACGCGGTCAGCGGGAATCCAAACTGCATAAGCCGCCGTCTGAAGTGCCGAGTGTTCCCTGATGTGCCCCTGTGCGTTAATAAAACGTCCCCTGAAGTGCCAAGTGGTCTCCTAGCCACGCAAGATTTACCCCCCCTTGTAGAACGTTCTCTGCCGTGCCGTACTGTGGTGTGCCGCGTGCTCTGATGTGCCGTAAGATTTTGAACCCTGTTGGACTGTACTGACCTGGGTGATATCCTGCGCCGGTGCAGATTCAACTCTCATCGCTGTGTTGTTCGCCTCGCACATACGATCTTTGAAGGCTAAGAATCGTTGATTTTCCGGCGCAACTCCAAGACCTTATTTAAAATAGGAAATAACCTAAAATAAGTCGCAATATAGAGCTGCAAACACGGGAACTTCTTTATTACACGGAAGTGTGTCTTCTGATCTAATATATATTTAATTAAAAACTACACAAGAAATCCAGTTTTTCCGGCGCAACTCCAAGACCTTATTTAAAATAGAAATAACCTAAAATAAGTCGCAATGTAGAGCTGCAAACACGGAAACTTCTTTATTACACGGAAGTGTGTCTTCTGATCTAATATATATTTAATTAAAAACTACACAAGAAATCCAGTTGGGAAGTACGCACAACTTGTTCCGACAGAAGCTGGTTGTCCGAGTTTCTGGTTTTTTTATAAACACAAATTGCATATCTTATATAGTCTAACTATAATACAGCATGACATATAGTGACGCGACAGCACAGCTTGTGTGACAGTAAAACAGGATATAACAGTTTGGTTGAATACACAATAAACAATTACTCCAAATGAAATGTCAGACACGAAATCTTAAACGAATGAATAGTTACACAAAGACAATCAACGGATTGGAAGCGTGAGACAGGTTATGCAGTGTTGGCATGTTGTGGTTTTAAAATGTTGTGACAAATAGATTGAAGAAAGAAATGGGAGTTTCTTGGAAATAAAAAGTTAATATGAATATATAACAATACTGTGAATACAGTAACGATTCAATCAACTTCAAAACACACTGTTGTACAAATGGGTTCGGCTGTACTATTTCCATAAACCCGCTTCATTTCAATTATCTCCGGTTTGGTGATAAATATCTCCCCAATGATGACACAATACGATCGAAGCGTGCAGGATATCGGGCGCTATACTTCGGAGCTTTTGTCTGATTCCGCTCCAACCCAGTTGGGGGATCGTTTGAACGCTATGCGTTTTATCTCCGTAGTCTGCAAATGAATGGTCACTATCAAAGCGTAACTGAAATAAATTATACTCAAGATCACGATGTGGAAATTAATTAGCTTGAACAAAATACTGCCCGTGATACAGATTTTACAACCTAAGTATCAAAATATTTATCTGGCAAGATTAAAATTAAGGTAGCCAGTCTTTATTTAAAGTGCCATTTTATTCCTCATAATATATACGAAAGGGTTATTCATTTATAGACGACGGCGACCAATTCAATGACAGATCTGACGTTTCTTTCTTAAATTTAGTGAGGAATATCATAGCTAGTTTACATTCCGTCGAACTCATACTACCTCGCGCATTAATGGTGTAAGGATTTTACAGCTCTCCGCTGTAAACCGTGATCCGCCGCATGTGAGGCAGATCACATACTATAGGATGTGTTTCCGCTCAAATAGTACTCGTTGTATTTTTCCCTTACCAAGAGATAAAATATACATCCAAATGAACTGGATATTCCCTTGATTCTATCCGCGAATGCCAATATGGATTCCTAGCACTGCGGTACGAGGTACTAATGCCCTACATTATCCGAGACCTGTCGAGTGAGCTACATGTAGTTTAGTTATAAACGCAAAAGTGATCTAGGAACATCAAGCCATGATCAGGCGATGTAGAATCAGTCATACACGATTAACTCACGAACATTTACTAAAAAAAGAGCCAGTCCAAAGGTGTATTCCATGCCACGAAAATCTCGCAGTGAAACATATTCTTAATGACTGTATAGATTTTAAGATTGTAAGAGATTCTTTTTATCAAGCAGCTAATTTAGGAGATCTTTTTAGTAGGATGAAAGAAGACTGTATCTTAGGTTATTTGCGAGAAATTGGTTTGTTGCATAAGTTTTAATGTGTGTATGTTTTTATGTGTTGGATTACTAAGTTATTAACTTGAATACTTAGAATTTTGTTTGATCGTCGTTATATGGCTGAAATATTTCTGAACGCGACGCTAAATCTTGATTCTCTCTCTCTCTCTCTCTCTCTCTCTCTCTCTCATTCTGGACAATAAATAATGATTGAATGACATTTACGCAACTCATTATTATCATTCTGGACAATAAATAATGACGGAAGAACATTTCCACAAGTTGTTGTTCTCATTCTGGAACGATATCTAATGATGGAAGAAAATTTGCACAACCCCGTATGCTACATTGATGCAACTTGGTACCTACAGCTACATCCATCCATTGGTAATATTGAATTCTGGTTTCCAAATCACAGTATCATCACCAAAGCGTACATACGTTTCTTCCCCTCATGATGCGTTTATTGCTTTGTTAGGGGTGATCCTGCGGTCGGTCGCCATGTTGTTGACCAAACCTCCAAGTCTTCATCACCAGGATATGCCAGTAACAGACACCTTCTCCCAAGGATCTCTATCCACATTCTTACAGACAGTAACACAGGCTCCTGGCGACTGCGCTCACCACGTTGTTCCCTATCTCGGCGTTCCCGTCTTTATATGGGGCAGTCTTATTGAGGTAAATACCATGTTCACAGAAGGCTTCCATCGCATGAAAATATAAACGTTGGAGAGGTCTTATTGATGACGTCGGTTCAATTTATATCGAAGATTCATATCGAAGTAATTCCGTTGGAAATATCAGGAACCATTCTTTATACATGCTCACTTATAAATCTTGATTCTTTAGTATATTTGGTTCTACATGGAACACCTCTTAGTTCTGCGTAGAGCCAAGTTTGGTTCTTCATTAGAGCTTGGTTGCGTATTTTGGTTGCACCAGCACATCAGACAAAGAACCAAATTTGGTTCTCCGTGGAACCAAATTTGATTCTTTGTCTGATACATAGTTGGTTCCAAAATATAATTCAAAATTTAATGAAGAACACAACAGAGGTGTAAGTCCTCCACATTTTTCATATGTTTATCAAGGTTGTTTTGATTTTCAGACGTTCACACAGTTCAGCTTCGGTTGCTCCATTATATGGACATTTCTTTACGCCGTTGATACACAGGCACAGCTCCATTATGGACGTCACATGTAAGTTTAGAGTACTATATTATATTTAAAAATTACCATTCATATTACCTAATATATGTTAGTTTCTGCGATATCTTACCATGTTGGTGGTATATTATACCCTATTATTTACTATGATTAACGCCTGTTCCATATGGTTTTAATTGAACGCAACATATAAAGATGGTGGAAAAAGATGCCGGCGTACTGACAAGAAGTCATATGACCTCACAGGCCAATAGTCTGATTGCATATCTAAGAACATCACAAGAACCAAAAATGATCCTTGTGACGATTTGTATCTCAGCCACGCCTTTTTTGTAGCTGTTCATGTGGACATCTTAAATGACATGCCATCGCGGTATCTAGCACCGGTTTGAGCGGTATTAGATACCAATATCCAAGAGCAATGACGTAAAAGCCATATGAAGTGATGAACCATGTGACCGTTAGATACAAGAGAGAATGCTCATTAATACCTTAATCAGAATTGCTCTTTTCTACAGATCAAGTAAAATCTATCACTGCACGTGCTGGCCGATAGCCATGGCGATGGCGTTCACAGGACAACTAGTTGTCACAATTGACCTCAATCCCGCTTACACGTAAGTCTAAAAACATACCATGAGACCTCATAACAAAAACAAAATAGTTCCATATCACAAATATAGGTAAAGCCTTAATGCTAATTTTTTTATCGATGCATGTCGTACCATAATTCGAGAAGTATCTGTTTGTGGATTGATGTGTTGTTTTGCTTATTTGTTTGACCTCTTTACTCCCATGAACAGATGGAGTATAAAACTGGTAGTAGAACCCGGATGTACGCGGGATGGTTTGTGTTTGAGAGGTGACAATTCAGACATGGTATCTAGGCTTCACTTTCCAATTACGTTAATAACTAATGAGTATAGAGTTTTACCTCTATACATCCTTGAAGCGCTAGATGTTTTGAGATTCAAATTGGCTGATTATAATATGAATTCGACGAAAACCATGAACATGCTAGAAGCAGAAGAATTATTCTGTCCGTAACGACGCTTGTATTATAACAGACAACTGATCAGGTACACTTTTAGGCAGATTAATTCAACCTGACTCAATATTTTTGCGTATGGACGTGACGAACAAATAATATGGTGAAATTCGAGTTTCGACCCAAATAGGGTAGGGTAAAAGTCGAACTTTACTCAAAATTTCAGCGTTCGTCAAGTCTATACCCCAAAATACTGAGCCAGAATGAGTCCATCTTTCTGAAAGTTTACAGGTACACCAAGTCCAATAGTAAATTAAATCCTATTCTTCCTTGTATATAGATGTGCGGAAGGTAGTCGACTGGTGGTCCGTTATCTCTCCGCATATATTCCCGTCTTCACAGTACTCCTTCTCAATCCTATCTTCCTCTGGAGTAATTTTCGTTTAGGTAAGTATATCAAAGAAGCCACTGTTCATTGTAGCCAAAACCATACAACCGGTATATCATTTCCAGCTTGATATTCCATTCCATCTTTCAAATACAAACAGTAAGGTATTTTAAAACTTAAGAAGACAATTGTATTGAACAAGTATCTTTTTGGTCGAGTAAAACAATATGGTATTTTTGATTATTTGAGAGAGATCGGTTTGTTGTATAAATTTTAATGTATGTACATATTTTTAATGCATTAGTTTACTGAGTGTTTACTTGAATACTTAGAATTTTGTTTGATCGTCGCTACATAGATGAAATATTGCTGAACGCGACGTTAAACCTAAATTCTCTCTCTCTCTCTCTCTCTCTCTCTCTCTATTCTTTCTCCAAATAAAGTTATCTGTGCAGAAATGTTTCCTTAGTTGAAATCATTTAAATATCAAATATAAGTTGATGGTATAGAGGTACAAAAGCAAAACGTGTAAACTCTGTTAGATAAATTAAAGGATATCTACGCCGTTGAATATATCGACTACCCTATTTCTTCTAATTTTTCGAGCAGCATTTTCAGACTTAGAAGCAGAAAATATTCGTCTTCATTTCAACTGAGTCTAAATACTGTTTTCATGGATATGTTATTCATCCCAAGAACTGCAAAGATAACAGCTAGTAAAATTTGTAGAATGTTTGCAGAATTTCTGTCCACAGTATAGCTCGAAGTTAAGTTTTGCCGTCTGAATAATTAGAAGAAATAAGGTATAAGACTTTCCCGGAGCCACATATGATAAAGTGGTTTATGATAATGAATTGGAGAAAATTAGTCAAGAATGTAGATTTTGAGGATAGAAACATGTGTCATGAAACTGTTGTCCCCAAATATATTTGAAAAAATATTTCAGTGAAGAAGACAATGTTGGGACATACAGCTACTTTCACAGACACAGAAAGGCAGGTTCTCACTAAACTCCGCCAAAAGTTCATCTCTATAGTATTTCTCTTTACGCTATGGTAAGTTTTTCGTGTTAAGTTCAAATTGTACGAAATGAATGTGTTAATTGACTACGGATTGCCTTCAGATTTGGCGTGGTGGGGCTGGGTTGAAATCAGCTTATAAAGTATTGCTGGTTGATGCTGGTGTATTTATATATACAGTATTGCTGGTTGATGCTGGTGTATTTATACAGTATTGCTGGTTGATGCTGGTGTATTTATACAGTATTGCTGTTTGATGCTAATGTATTTATACAGTATTGCTGGTTGATGTTGGTGTATCTATCCAGTATTGCTGGTTGATGCTGGTGTATCTATCCAGTATTGCTGGTTGATGCTGGTGTATTTATACAGTATTGCTGGTTGGTTCTGGAGTATTTGTTATACAATTACAGTCTTTTCATGAGGTCAATATGTGGTTTTGTCGACTTGAGAAAACAATATTCACCAAGGCCGAGGGCCGAGGTGAATATTGTGTTATCAGGTCCAAAAAAACACTTATTGACCGATATCAAATGACTATAATTGTTTTATTATATCAGCCGGACGTCCGATAATCTTCTTGTTAAGTTGATGAAAGCGGTTAGAATATATCAATCAATCAATCAATCACTTTATTGACTTAGGCATGTCTGCCTATCATCAAATACAACTGATAAGTTACAGTAAACAATTTGACAACACATACAGGCACGTTTCTTCCAGTAATAATATAATGATAGCTGCTAGTGAGGACTAACAAATATATCTGTAGTTTTATACATTTCGTAATCTGTGGGCTTCATAAATATATTTAGCTAACTTTCTTAACACACTCCGAGTTGTAGAACTTAACAAAATAATAACTTTATGCATACTAGGCTTATTCCAAAAATATTTACTAATGAATTTTGCTCTTAAATCTGAATAGAATGGACAAATTAAGAGAAAATGATATTCATTTTCAACATCGTTACTCATGCATTTTTCGCAAATTCTAAATATTGGGTCTAATCTAGTACTCCCATGCCGACCGGTTTCGATTTTCAAATTATGAGATGATGTTCGGAGTCTCACTAATGCTGTTCTATGACATACATTGGTTACTTTTAATAAATAATCTTCGAAACAAAACTGTTCTTTTAAATATCTATATAATGATAATCTAGGTGATTGTAGCGACTCATGCCATTCCGTTAAATATATATCTCTTGCTCTCATTTTAAAATTTTGCAAGAAGAATTTACAGCTAACTGATTGTGGAAATAGAAAAACTTCACCATACCCATAACTAGACAATAGATTTCTAACAAGAGTAACCCAATTGTTAACACCGCTTTCAGATAGTTCTTTTAAACGCATATATACATTCAGTAAAATACAATTACTGGACTGAATAACTTTTAGCCAATATTTAATAATGCGAATTAATCGGTTTACTTGAAGTGGCATACGGCCCAGTTCACCATATACAGCGGCATTAGGAGTAGATATATTTACATTTAGCAATTGTTTACAAAATTTACGATGAACCCGTTCCCGAGGGCCGAGGTGAATATTGTGTTATCAGGTCCAAAAAACCACTTATTGACCGATATCAAATGACTATAATTGTTTTATTATATCAGCCGGACGTCCGATAATCTTCTTGTTAAGTTGATGAAAGCGGTTAGAATATAAAATATGGTAGACATTTTGCTTTACACTCCACGATCTCGGGGCTTCTGTCAGCCATAGTGTAAACCGACGGCCAATCCAACGCATGTTTTCATTGGCAAAGAAGACGTACACATCACGTCGAGTCAATGTCATATTTATGGACCCACTTTGGAGCCATTATGGAAAATTATCGACGGCCACGTGACGGCGAATGGTCCAATGAGGAAAGAGTAACACACGTAGTCATATAATAAACAGTATTGCTGGTTGGCGCTGACGTATTCGCAAGAAAATGAGCAATTTTAAGGCGAAGTCTGCATGGAGCTGAGTTGACAGTTAAGTTTCAAAGCAATAGTGTATGTCTTGCAACGAGGTGTCGCACACAATTGGTGTGTTGTGTTGATTACTTCTGGATTGCTGGGTTGTTGATTTGTTTTTGTTAAATTTCGTTTGATCGTCACTATATAGCTGAAATATTGCTGAACACGACGTTAAACCTTAATTCTAACATGCTCCACGTTATAGCCGTGCGCTGATTGGTCCAGACCTCAAACATACGGAGATTATCACACGATAATCTTCATTTGTTTGTTGTGATCTGTTACATTCACGTGCCGAACTGGTGACGTCTCATTCTTGTGACGCAGGGCCACAAAGCTGAGCGACGATTGGTTCATTCACTGCGCAGTGGGCGGAGTTCACATAGCTGCAGCTCATGAACGGACAGCACGCGCGAGCGTGGCCTTGCAAACCAGTCACGAAATTCTCGCATCAAAACGGGACAAGTTTGCAGAAAATTTGCCATTCTGCTTATGAAATGAGGAAATATTTATCATTGTGCATGTTAAAAATGGAGTTAATGACCTTTTTAGTGAATATTATCGTGTAATAATTTTTGGATGTTAACTTTTAGACCTCATCAAAAAACCTCGCCGCTCGGTGAATTATGTCGCATCTGTAAGACATGAGGCGGTAACTCAGAGTTAAGCACTCATTCTGTACGTTGAAATTATGTTGACTTCCAGTTTATTTTCGTTGATAGCTGGTTACCAAACCTTGTTGACAGTGTATTCCAGCTGGCGATGAAGTTTGATTGCATTTACCCCATGACAACCAAAACCATGGTTCCACATCTATTCCCGATATGGGCTGTAGAGGTGAGTTTTCCTGTGTTATAGGGTTTCTTTATATACTTTCTGACCTTTAAAAAACGAGTTTCACTGGTTAAGTTTTAACAGTGTAAAAAATAACTAACTTGCAAACTGTTAATTGTATTTTAAACCCCGCGAGGAGGCATATATTTGTTTTCAAACGCGAGAGTTTCCCTGAAAACATTCGAATAGCTATTAGTAGTAGTGTTTGAGTGATGTATCTCTATAGGTAGACAAAACGTATACATTGCCAGCAACACAGGCATTCCCAATAAATTAAATCTATATTTTCGGTCTCCCAAGTGTTGACAAAATTTATATTTGACATGATTCTGTCGGTGGTGGCAAATAATTGAAACATTCAGACCTCCAATAGGCGTTTATGGAGGGTATAACCCCAAATTGCCTTTCAAGTAATCCAATTTTAGTGGATAAACAAAGTTTTTTTATATCGTGTCTCCCGTTCCCATTGTGTTACCAAACTTGCTCCTCTATACTCAGTATACTCTAGTGCTCTACATGTTTTCGTTCCAGGCCGTTGTCAATCCGTTGCAAGGACTTTTCAACTGTTTCGTATTCGGTCGTGGTTGGAGTTATGCGGAGAGCGTTGGCAGAGATAAACATAGAAATCGTATTAATGCGAATGACTCTTATTCCGCGATTCCTCCAGAAAGGCAGACGCTGTTGTGAGACGAACAGCCATGATAAGGTTTCATGCTCGAGATTGCCAAACATTCTCTTGTGCGGGTCTTGGAAGTGATCGTCAACGTGGAGATACCTTCCTGTCCAGTTATTACCCCTAACATGATATTGGAGTATCTTAGCAAAGTGCGTGTGTAGTTTGCTGTAATTTAAACGGTAAACGGTGATATGTACAATGGTTATTGAACTCAAATAAGCTCCAGTGCGTTGATGGTCTGAGAAACCGAGTGAGTTGATGCCCGGTGGTGGTAAAGATATTTCTACCGGTGAATATAATATGAATATGACATTGTTAGGACGTGGGCTTGGCGAACGTTTAGATGGTATAGTCACTGAAGCTCACTCAGACAGACGTCGCTTCGGCATATTTGATATATCCCGAAATATGCCATGTGTCATATGCCGCTATCTTTCCTATACTGTCTGTACCACAGACTGAGAATCTATTATGCCGAGTCACACGATAACGGGATGAGATAAGAGCTCGATAAAATAAAATAATCACGTTATTTAGATCTCGCAATTCTGTTTCATTAATAGAAGCACGTCCGCACGCCATTCTTTATTACTGTCCTTCAGGAGGGTTCCTTCTCGCAGCCATCGCTGGCGTTGGTTTGTTAAGGATAGCTCTCCCCTTAGAGGGTCAAAATTGGTCATTTTTTGTCTGGATCGTCACCGCGTAGCGGTGTCGACCAGACTATGCTGCCACTCACGAAATTTATGCAAATTGGTACGTGCACTATAATGTGATGACCCTGGGTTAACCTGTATCACTCCGCCAGTGATTTTCACTGTGTTGAGTCTTATATCAGGGTATTAACCAGAAAATGAAGAAAAAAACAGTCGTAATCGTTTCATGTGAACTAGAAATAAAACGAAATCTGAATTTGAGTGTATTTCATATTCATTTCTTCGCCCAGGGATTGCTTGAATCCGTGGACTATTTTTTTGGTCTGCATTGTCTGGTTCCGCCGACCTGGTAATGTGGTGGAAAGCTGGCAAGACGGTACATCTTCGGAAAATTTATGACCTATTCCAAGGTTCTTAGCGTGACATGTTCATGATCAGGTCAGGGGATTTGCAGCATTTCTGTTCTTCATTCAATACATAGTACTGTTCATACGCCCTATGATATGTACTTTTGTTGCTAACTTTATGCAAGTTTTGTTGTTAAAAAAATAAAACTGAACGTACTTGTAGGCCTACTCGTTTGAAGCAGCAGACATTATAAATTTAGTTGACCTAGATTCTGCATTGAAGATCAACCATTGAAACGCGGAAAACAACGAATTACGTCAATTATACAGTATTTTCGCCTTCATGTTGTCTGATCGTACTAGTCTTGTTTATCTGATGATGCTAAATAATAATGATCTTGTGAACTTTGGGATAGGCCTAGGTCATAAATTTTCTGAAGATGTACCATTTTGCGGAAAGCTGCCTGCCTCGTGGTGTTTGTTCAATTCGTCTGAGCTGCGTGAGTTTGTGGTAAGTTCTCAAGATTACTTATATATGCCTGGTGTTTATAGTTCGTAATTTGTTTGTTGACAACGATAGCGTTGGAGAGACAATTTGTGCGAAAATCCCTGTTGTTGTTGCTGTACGATCATACGTTGCAAATCTTATTCCGACTGTCGCACTTGACAGGTTCAGGTTCTGGGATTATGAAGTCACCAGTTTTCAACACTCGTACGTTCTTTCCCGTGAAGTCGGCGTTCGTTACTATTTTAATGTGTACGCATACTGCATGGAATATATTTCCAGAGGACATATGTGTCGAAGCAACAACAATAGTATTTACATTTTTCTCGTCTTGTGAACTTGACCGGATCCTGTCCACTGCAAATTTATGTATTCCGGGGGACTCTGCTCTCCGAATATAATTTAGTTTCAAAAAGTTTGAACAACAACACAACTTTTCGAAAGTGGAAACAACAGAATTTATTTGTCAGGTACCGCTTTCGAAAAGTTTTTGTTGTTGGTGGTGTTCAAACTTTTTCAAACTAAATTATATACGCAATGATCGTACAGCAACAACAACAGGAATTTTCGCACGTTGTCAACAAACAAATTTACTATACACAAACTCATGCAGCTCTTGCAAATATCTGTGCTACGCAAATAAAAACACATTAATAAAACTATCCAGTCTCCTTGCATATTTGTCACTTTGTCACAATAAAATTGCATGAATTATGAAAATCTGCTCGCAAAAACTGGTAGAAGGCATTGACGCAGACAATCCACTTTTAACCATATCACTGTAGATAGTTTCTTGCTACCATGAAGACCTAGCATATTTCTAAATCTTCACAAGTTCACTTCCTTGAAGACTAAATTGTGTTCCAGTTGTGATTTCCCAAACAGACTCGTCCACAAATTGGAGAAAATCTCCACATTTATCCATACATCTGCTATCGACTGCTGAAACGTTGAAACGTTTTGAAACTTTAAATCCATTATTGGCGATCCAGACATCAGTACTTTGAGTACTTTCATTTTATTTCTTCATTTAAATATTCACTATTTCCTCTAACATTTGGTGAAAAAATGAAATCAAAATTATAAATAGAAGTGCTTCAATATTAGGATTAAAAATTTAGTTCCCGAGGCACTGGAAAAATTAAACAGATTGCCTTAGCTTGGGCTTGGCTACTATTATTTTTGTCTGTTAAATTTCCCTTTCCAAAACTCATTGCCGCAGTATTATGGTAAGCTAATTATCTATTAGTCCTACTTATTTACATTAATCTACCCCCTTCTGATCAAAACCATGCAAACATCCGTATTTTTCTTTCTAATTATAACAGTGACACTTCACTCAGACACCTGCCGTGAAGTGATCTACACCTGTGTGAACAATTCTCAGCTGAACAAGTTTTAGTAAGTTTTTAAAGTTAAATTGGACTTTAAACCGCATTGATGAAAAAACTTAGTGTAATAGTTATCCAGAATAAACAGGAATTCGAGTAGGTTCCATTAGACAGATTAAAATGTATTTGACAATAGAATTCAAGCAAAAAATTTGGATTAATTCATCAGATGTATAGCTGGACACATTTTGCCCGATTTCTAGCCTTTCGTTTTTGTACAAAATCCGATATTTAAACGTTTATTTCTCGAAAAGTATCCATGCTACGCTTTTAAAATTTGGCATGCTTGTTACTTATACGGTGATCTAGTAATGTTTATCTCACTTTTTGTAAGTTCGGATTAGCTTTTTAATTATTCAACTTTTAAGACAAACGACCGTAAAATAGTACGTTTTTTAAAAATTTATTTTAGTAAAATAGCTGTAAAAACAAAACCAGGCAAAAATATAAAAAAATGAGATAACTTTTACTAGTTCGAATTGTCTGCTATCAAGGTATATAGTCCGTGAGCTACTAGGGCTCACCTTGCACTCCCCCCCCCCCTCCCACTACAGACCGAAACTATGTTGTTTATGTGCTTTAGGACATGTCAAATAAGAAACAATTTGTTAACAGTCGATAAACTGGGACTCACTACCCTTTTAATCACTTTGAAATTACTCCTGTGTTAATAAGTACAATTTTTGTGACAATAGGGGGTAGGGTTACAAGAATAGTCTTATCTTCCATAATGATTATCCAATCTTTATAATGTTGGCCACATATTATTCAGCATTGATTGCTGCATCGAATATTTACAAGATAATATCACTATTTGTTGGGTATGACGTCACACAGGGACCATACATACAAAAGTAGGAGTAGTAGCGAAAGCGGGCGTTTTGGGGTGCGTGAGGGTGTGCTTGAGCGATTGAGGGACCATTCCTGGTTCGAATGCGTCGTGTGAGGTGTCAAAGTGAAGCCCTCGGTATGTAGACCACGACTCGAGGGATCTCCACATGATCTGTGACGTCATTGGTGACGTCATCAGTAGGACTAGTAGCCAAAGTAGGCATTTTGAGGGTGCGAAGGAAGGTTTTTGGGGTAGAGCTGGACCGTGTGGGGTGTCATCTTGTAGCTCTCTGCATGTAGATGACGAATGGTATGGTTTTTGTTGGAAGTCGCATCGTGCTACTCATGCGCAGTTGAGCATATAGCAACAAAAGATGTCATTTTGGGCGTGGGCAATGACATGTTTGGGCAATCAAAGGGACCCATGTTTGGGCAATCAAGGGACCCATGTTTGGTCCAAATGGACAGGTTGGGGTATCCTAGTGAAGCTTTCGTGGGATAGTCAGATAGGCGTGTGTTTCATTGGAATTCAGGCCAATCTGCGCATGCGCAGTTGGGGTGTAGTGAGTAAAGTGGTCATTCTGGAGGTGCGCAGGGGTATATCTGAGAGATTGATGTCCTATATCTCATCCAAAGATGGAGTGTACAAAGATGGAGTGTAGGATGTCATCTTGAAGCTCTCGTAGTGTAGACCACGACTTGAGGGATTTCCATGTCATCTGTGACGTCATTGGTGACGTCATCAGTACGAGTGGTAGCGAAAGCGGCCATTTTAGGGGTGCGTAGTGGTGTGTTTGAGAGACTGAGGGACCATTCTTGGTTCGAATGGGACGTGTGGGGTATCATATCGAAGCTTTCGCGGAACAGCGTCCGACTGGTCCGGTATGTCATAGAAGTAGGGGATATGGCTAGCATGCGTAGACAGCAAATAGTGGAAAAGGGTCACTTGAATGGGATGTTAGGTTCTAGGTGAACCATTCGTGGTCCGAATGGTTTGTGTGGGGTTTCGTAGTGAAGGGCTCGTGGGGTAGCGTCGGATTGGACTGGTATCATCGCACGCATCCTGGTGTACCATATGCACTATAGTGTACAGGGTGTACCACAGGTACGTGCGCATGCCTGCGTTGACATCACTTTCTATCTCCAAGACCTCAAAGCTCCGACTTCAAGAGCTCCGAGCTCCAAGTTCTCAACCGACCCATCCCACAGCTCCGAGCTCTGTAGTTTCCCAAATGGCGGCTTCTGATTGGATAAGAGCTCAATACTTCTGTCAGACTGCACATTTGCAGAACGATGATACTAGGCTACACACCAGTCCAATCCGACGCTACCCTACGAGCCCTTCACCACGAAACCCCACACGACCCATTCAGACCAGATTGGTCTGAATTCCAATAAAAAACACGCCTGTCTGACTATCCCACGAAAGCTCCACTAGGATACCCCAACCTGTTCATTTGGACCAAACATGGGTCCCTTGATTGCCCAAACATGGCATTGCCCACGCCCAAAATGACATCTTTTGTTGCTACTGCTCAACTGCGCATGAGTAGCACGATGCGACTTCCAACAAAAACCATACCATTCGTCGTCTGCATGCAGAGAGTTACAAGATGACACCCCACATAGTCCATTTAGACCACGGATGGTCCATCTCTACCCCAAAAACCTTCCTTCGCACCCTCAAAATGCCTACTTTGGCTACTACTCCTACTGATGACGTCACCCAATGACGTCACAGATCATGTGGAGATCCCTCAAGCCGTGGTCTACATACCGAGGGCTTCACTTTGACACCTCACACGACGCATTCGAACCAAGAATGGTCCCTCAATCGCTCAAGCACACCCTCACGCACCCCAAAACGCCCGCTTTCGCTACTACTCCTACTTTTGTATGTATGGACCCAGTGTGACGTCATACCCAACAAATAGTGATATTATCTTGTAAATATTCGATGCAGCAATCAATGCTGAATAATATGTGGCCAACATTATAAAGATTGGATAATAATTATGGAAGATAAGACTATTCTTGTAACCCTACCCCCTATTGTCACAAAAATTGTACTTATTAACATAGGAGTAATTTCAAAGTGATTAAAAGGGTAGTGAGTCCCAGTTTATCGACTGTTAACAAATTGTTTCTTATTTGACATGTCCTAAGGGACATAAAAAACATAGTTTCGGTCTGTAGTGGGGGGTGCAAGGTGAGCCCCAGTAGCTCACGGACTAATACCATCAAAGTTGAAACAAGACCAACAGTTTTCATGAAATTTCAATTGAAAAATGGACGCTATTGTTTTCATTTTAATTTTTTAAAATTGGAATATTTTCTACACAGTAGCAGCATCGGTTATACAAATCATATAGTTGGAATCCCTACGATGTACGCTTTCATAAAATATATAGTTTATTATGGTTATCTTGTATATTTATTGATACAGACGACGAATTTTCATGGGGGTGCAAAAACTGCCTCTAAAGGGACAGCTGTCCTTAACTGGACTCCTGTCAGTATGCCCTAATGATCAATGTTTTGTCCTATGGTTAATTATATGACCGTCTCTGTTTCCGACTATCTCAAGGACATGCCACTTATCTGGTGGTCATCAGTATAACTGATTGTTACGTGCAGGACACAGTGTGTTGGGCTATTTTCAAGCAGGATATTGTTGTTGTCTACGGTGCCAATGTCCTAATTATGAGCATCATATATCTATAACTACACACACACTGACTACATCGCTAGATAAACAGCTTATCTCAAATAAAATATGCTAAGTCACACTTTTGCCGTTACAGGTAGGCCTATATTTTATAGCAAAAATATTGCTGATACATTTTGTCAACGACATCAGCTCTATATGGTAACACTGCCTTGCCTCTTTTATAAACAGCAGAGAGAACAATAAAAACAAATAGAACAGTTTTACGGGGAATTGAGTCAATAATAGCTTATATTGGGAACATTATGCTTGCATCTAGCATGACATTTCTCTCTTTTAGTAATATTCCTCTGCTTACCTTAGGTGTAAGTGGGGTATGTATTTGAACATGGCATTCAGGAGTATAAGCGCTATTTCTAGTATGGACCATTCTCAGAGTGAAATTATGATTTTAGCTTGTCAAGAATGTAGAAATCTTGATGGGTGAATGTGTTAGGCACATTCTAGTGATAGAAATCCGGCAGGTAGATAGGGGTTTAAGTTGGGAAAGTTTGTATTTATGAATGAACTAATTCGGTGGGTGCCACGTAACGTTGAGAAATGCCAGTTATGTGGCTGCTCAATCGATGTACCCGAGGCACGTGCTGTCTACGTGGTAAAATAAAATGCGTATTCTTAACTCGATCTATTTCCCGAGTGCGTTGATGCTCCTCGATGAATTCCCGGTTATGTGGCTTTCCACTAGATGTGTTTCCCGAGGGCAATATTTCTGCCCGATGTGGGTAGCGGTTTGTGCTGATCACTCTATGCTGTCACCCTTCATAGGTTGTTGAGCGTGAGTGCCATGGACGACGCCAGGATTTCTTAAGAGGTGTCGTTTCCTATGCTTACTTATTAGCGAGCTGTATTGTACTGTCCAACATAGGAAAATAACAGAAAGAAGGGGATCGTTCGCACCCATAACAACAACCCTCCCCCCAGTGACGCCCTTGATTGCTACGGTATCTAATGACACCAAATCTGTATCATACTGCAATCCTGCTGATGTTTCATTAGATAGCCGACGGTCAACTCTAAACGTTGCCAGCCCGCTCCATGAAATTCGGTATACTAGCATGTATGTTAGCTAATATTCTCATGGCCGTCTTCATCTAAACATCTGAATGTGCTTTCTTGTGCGTTTTTTTTTTAATTAAGGACAATATCACAAGAATAAAACGGTTGATCCTTTAACAAAGAACCCATTTATACTGTATTGCACGCTCAGTCAGTGTTATTGGATTTGCTGGTACGGGTAACCTGCCTTGCTTTGCTAAAATTTTGTACTTGTCACGTTGTCGCCATGGGGTTTAATTGCTTGTTTTCCTAATTTGTACGTGTGGTGCAGCATCTCGCCAATATACTTTCGAGACTCTGGTGATTATTTCATCAATGTAAATATTCCATTTGCAATTGTGATGTAGGGTTAATTATTAATGTTTTTGTGATAAAACTGATTTAAAATTTTGGTCTTTAAATATCTCAACAGAGTCAATATAATGTAATCGATTACTAAAAATAACCATTCCGGACAAAATTTGGAGCATGAATGCATATGTTCGTAACAATTTATATTTCGTATCCGTCGAATGAAGAGAAGTGCATGGAGGCATCACCGGCAATAAGCCTGGTTCTATAGATTAAATCGTCAGGCATATCGTTGACATGGAGTGAAAATAATAGTGGTCCCAACAGAGACCCTTGCAGAACTCCCGCTTTCACATAATCAGTCTCTGACTTGCTATTTATGGCCGATATACCATTATAATAACCCATCGGAGATTCCATATTAACATAATTTGAAACTTAGTTCTCTTCGTTATGACCCAAATTATTGCTATCAGACGTGCTAACATTGCTTGAATCGTCGTGGGTATCATAGTACCCAATGTAAACGCTTTAACTGTAATCCGCTCTATTCTTTTATCATTTGGGAACTTGTCCATCGATGACGTCAGTCAGAAGTTCGACTGTGAAAACAGTGAACTTTACTGCCATATTACGCGTAGTGTAATTGTGCTTTAATTGACGTCTTGTTTTTATTTTTCTTATAAATGCGCGCTTTGCAATTTCATAGTAATATGCTCAGAAACATTCAAAGCAAATTCACGATTTTTAAATACATATGCATACGCATTTCGGTCTGCATTTTATCATTTGTTTTTTTCGATTCCGTATGGATAATATTCTTTTAAATGATATCCATGTACATATATTTTCATATATCGATCAATAGGGGTCATGGGTTCACACGTTTTTGTAAGTAGTAATTCCAAAGTCAACCATTGTGGCTTACTAGGGTAATTTTAATATTATTCATGTTAGTCTGGTGTCTCTCGCGTAAGTAATCGCGGTTGCTGGAGATTTAGACATAAAATGCCGAATAAGCATCCGAATAACCTCTATCTGGAGAAAATTTCCTATATATCGTAATGTTATTCTTCGAAGAACTTAAGACATGTGATGCCAGTATACATATGTTTCTCTTAAAGAGCGTAAAACAGCTATAATCTTAAGATATTCCATTTGCTGGCTATGAAGACGATTTTAATTGAAAAGATTGATTGTGGAGTTTGCTTGAGCGTTTGTTTAGTGTTGTACTCGTATTAGGCTAGCTCAGAGAATTAGCTCAGTTTTCTGGGAAAGACAATCACAATACGCAGAATTTTTGGTTACGGTCAAGTATTCAAATCACAATGCTTATGGTCGTTTATTCAAATGGATAGTGATAACATAGTAGAGGCATGGAGAACATTATTTCAATTGTGTTTTACAATATGCAGCGATAGAACATACCCTTAATGAGCTATTAATCTAAATGTTGTTATACCAGCAATGGTGGGGAGGATAAAGGGTCATCCAAAACAGTGGAGTACAAGATGGAACTGCACCCCACCCAAAGTCGCTCACTACCCTTTACAGTATATGTGACACAAAACACAGTAGGATGCGGAAAACCTGCTTCTGATATAGGGAGCCAAGATGTAGTTAAACTGGATGTTGGTTGTTTCTAAGATTTAAAGCTGATGTTATTCGAGATTTGTATAATATCTCCAGCGAACGTTGATGGCAACGGTACATCATAAAATTTCGTCGAATTAATTCGTCAGATTTTCGCTGTTTGAGACATTCTGAGTCTATGTCAGTTCAGTCAGGTACATAGAACGTCTGAGCAGGTCAAATGGAAGAACCAGCTGACTGAGCGGGTTGACTGGCTATATTCTATCTCTCGGTCTCTTTGTATTGTCCACTGTAAATATTCCTGTATTCTCAGTGTTGCTTGAGTAAATCTATCAGTTAGCTGAATAGGGTTAAGAGTGGTTGTGTACATGTACCATCTTATGGATATCTCGACCATTTGTACATGTATACTTTACAATATAACCCTTTACCGCGGTTACCTATATTAGTGTTTTTCAATATTCGTTCGATCTTCTTTTGTCCTTCGGCGTTGCCGGAGAAACTATTCAATCGACAGATCCTACAGTTCTATTAGTAGTAGGTACAATGTAGGCTATTGTTCTATTGCTACCTGGAGTTCGCTCTGTAATGAGGCTCCCTTTTGGGGTTATTTGTGAAACTCTAAGGAAATCATTATTATTGATTTATTTGTATTATAATCTTATGACAGTTATAAATTATTATTTCTTTTTATTGGTATGGCAAACAAAGTGTTTGAGAGGCCACTGGGTCTGAAACTAATAAGCTTGGATGCTGTTGAGCCGATTGATATCTATCGTACTTTACAAAAGTCTGTTGGATTGGGGTCGGCTGTCCTTCATGGACCAGTACAGGTGTCAAAGACTGTTTGGGTCGTGACGGTAAGAAGTGATAGATCACAGAAGTTCTTCTCTCAAGCGGTTTAGATATTCACAATCAGCGTGATCGTTTTGATCAGATAGAATCAACTAAAGTACTTGTAAAAACAAAATGTCTCGTTGAAATCCCAAATGTTGACATTATAGTGAAATTCAGGACATTTATGATGAGTTCTATACTTTTGTCAGAAGGTTGGAAAAGTTAGGAAGGTGGGAATTCCGGATTCAAAGGCTGAAAGCACCTCTCCCCTCTACAATTCTGCTTGAGGATTTAGGCTTCCTATCTGGTATAAAGTTCAGGTTAACAAGTGTTATATTTGTGAAGAAGATCATATGAAATGGGACTGTTCTTTTTAAAGATAAATGCCTGAAATGTGATCAGGCGGGACTTCTGGAATGGGCCTGTAGGAAATTTAGACAGGCGCCCACAGATTCCGAGGAAACGTGTTACTCGATCAACAGAAATGACTGCTCCAGAAAATGCCCTTTGCTTTCTAACAAATTCAGGAGAGCATACTCTCGTTGTAGAGAACACTTTTAGTAGTATACAAAGGTTATATTTACTTCTCTGTTCCAGGGAGGTAACTCTTGACTGGTACAATGTCGAGTACATGTCCGTTCTGTCAGAAGACGCTCTCTCGTCGCGACAATATGCTCAGACATACGCGCCTAATGCATAGTCCCGCTATAGGTCCAGCAAGTAGAGTAGAACATCCCTATACGATGACGGTGAGCGGCACTACGGGGTGTGGAAAGATCTCCTGGGTGATGAAGTTCTTAGAGGAAGGTGTGGCAACCCCAGCTCCGACACGCGTTGTATGGTGTTATAGCCAGTGGCCACCCGCCTACGAAACTACGCGATGACAGTATGCGAGTTTCGTCCCAGAAATTCCTCACGACATAGACGAACCGTATTACTTCGATTCCGAGCACACCGACGTGGTAGTGCTCGATGATCTGATGAGTGCGGCCAAGGGCAATTCGAAAATCGCCGATCTATTCACAAAAAGGTCCCATCATCGCAATCTGTCCGTCATCTATTTGACTCAGAATCTCTTTCCTCGAGGGAAGGCGTCCAGAGATATTGCCTTGAACTGCCGATAATTTGTGTTGTTCTCTAACTTCATCGACAGAGCACAAATCCGTGTGTTTGGTAGTCGAATTTATCCTCAGAACATCGATCATTTCATGCAGGCGTTTCAAGGAGCGACAAGTCGTCCGTATGGCTACCTGTTCGTAGATTTAAAAACCCAACTCCCGAAGATCGCTGGCTGACGACCCACCTGTTACCCGGTGAGGCATCACCACAACGTCATATACCCCTACACCATCCACCAAGTCCACATCTGGCAGGGCAGCAGCAACACACACATACAGCAGGTCCCCATCATACCATCAGTGCCGGAATATCACCCAACCCTGAAGGACCAATCCAAACCCGTACAAGGGAATGAAAATAATGTGAACTCGAGGCTATGGAATGATTCGTTCAAAGAAAGTATGGACGCCGAAATGGGCGAGACGTTGGAGGCCACAGGAAACAAGTTTCACCGCAAAGGGTATTCGAAAGAGGAAGCCTCAATGTTAGCCCATAACACATTGGCACCCAGACTAACTCCTGACCCATATAAAATTTCTGGACAAGGACCCGGTCCATATGGAAATCGAAAGAACAGCGTCGATGTTGAAAACCTCGGGCATGAACTGGAAAGCGGCCTATGTCAGAGCAATAGCACAAAAGAAACATTTGTTCGAACCCATCATTAAGATCAAAAGCGTCTCACTATAAATAGACCACAGGCACCAGTCCCCTCATTTCATCATGAGCACTGCAGAGTCCAACTTGTTTGAACCCGACAACGCAAGGTGAATCCACCGTTCAGCATCAACGCATGCGTTCTCATCTTATCACGCTCATAGATGACATCCAATGGGTGACACGGGTATGTCTTCTGCTGCATAAGAAACAGATAATACCCAATGAAGATACCAACACAACTACCCGTGCCCAGAATCTGCTGACCCTGCATGAGGCATTTCAAACCTTTATGGAGACCCAGCTGGAGACGGGAAATTATCTTCTTCAACCTCCAACATCAACGCCCAGTGATGATGGGCAATGCATAACGCGTTGAGATAGGTATTGAGACGGGCGTAAAGGCGTTAAGACGGGCGTTAAAGGCGTAACGACGGGCATTGACGGGCGTCACTGCATTTCGATGTATTGGTGTCAGTTCCATGAAAACCAGAGCTTCTGAACTAATTTACCAGGGCGTTGAAGCGTTAAGCTAAGCGTTGACGGGCGTTACTGTCTATAAAAGCAAGTGTATTTCCAAAAACACGCACAGTCGACGTTCAACCGTCAACATGGCTTATACTTGCTTTGAGTGCGAACGCACGTTCACCAGACATTACGATATGATGCGACACCAGAAGACTTTCCATCCAGACTCGGAGGCACAAGAAGCCGATACAGAGACTGATAAGAGTCCACCGACTGATACAGAAACAGAGACTGCTGAGAGTGTGTCGACTGATACCGAATCCGAGATTGCTGACAGTCTATCTACTGATATTGGAGAGCTTGACCTCTGATAGTCAGCCTACATCCCAGGAAGGTGATGCAGAACCTACCTTCTGGGATAGTATTGTGCATGAAGCTATTCGTAGTTATGCTGCGGTAATCGAAGACGGCGGGCAGGATAACTTACAACAGGCGTACACTGAAATGCGCCCCTGTATCAGGAAAACAGTCATGGCCATCTATAAATGGCATAGCCTGCTGCCGCTTGAAATGGAAGGCGACCCCACGCACAGGTCCATCATGAAGGCTAAGCGTCACTTGGAAGAGGACATGGGGTTACCACCCACCGAGGCCCTGGAAAACGCGATCAAAATGCGCAAACAGCTGTTTCAGGACATGCTGCCCGAACAATATCTTGAACTGCCGGACGATGTTTAGGTCACACCGAGCAAAGATGAAACTTTCTCAAAGGACGTCTTAATGATTGGACAAGAGCAGCCGAGAATACATCTAACGGGCAGGAACGAATATGACAGATACAGCACCAAATGGTGGCCTCTGATTGGACAAGTGTCTTCTTGAATTGTAAACCTACCCAACGCGGCTCCCTCAGCGTGGGTATGTTATGATGGAGGGGAGAATAAAATGATTGATCTCTCATCTTAGATGTATATCATGGCGTCAAGGCGTTATGCTAGGGCTTAAGGCGTAACGACGGACATTGACGGGCGTCACTGCATTTCGATGTATTGGTGTCAATTCCATGAAAATTAGAGCTTTTGGGCTAATTCACCAGGGCGTTGAAGTGTTGAGCTTGGCGTTGGCGGGCGTTGCTACAAGATGCCACTTCACACGACGCATTCGGACCAAGGATGGTCCATTCCTGCCCCAAACACCTTCCTTCACACCCCAAAATGTCCACTTTGGCTACTACTCCTATACATGTACTCTGTGCATACGCAGAAGTTTTGTACATCGACTTGCTCAAATTACATGCACATGGACAGGGTACATTTACATGGACAAGCATACATGTACATGGACAGATATGGTATAAAACAGGACAGATATGGTATAACACAGCACAGATATGGTATAATACATGACAGATATGGTAAAATACAGGACAGATATGGTATAATACAGCACAGATTTGGTATAACACAGGACAGATATGGTACAATACATGACAGATATTGTAAACACAGGACAGATATGGAATAATACAGATATGGTATAATGCATGACAGATTTGGTATAACACAGGACAGATATGGTACAATACATGACAAAAATTGTATAATACAGGACATATTGTACAATATATAGCGAATGGAACATGTACATTGACAGATTACATATACAGGGTAAAGAATTATGAATTATTGAATGATGAATTGAATACATGTATATAGGACATTTTGACATAAATTTGTACAGAATTAGGATTACAAGCGTCTGGTCCGTCATTCATAATTCAGCCGTCGTCCATTTGAGAATATCCGCGTCCATAATCCAAAGACCTATTCCATATTCCATATAACAGTATTAGCACCAAATTCAAAAAGACAATCATAGTATACAAAAACATAGGCTTGTTTCCTGCAAGAGAGAAGCGGTCAACAGTTTTCAATGATGCCGGCAAGACATAGTTAGCTTTATTATGCTGGAAATTATAATCCAGACTCTCTCTGCATATTCAACATATTCTGTGCTGGTTAGAAGTCAACTGGTATTCCTAAGGAAAATTATGTCATTTTAGATTACATGTACAGGCTAAAGAATTATGAATTACTGAATGATGATGAGTTGAATACATGTATATAGATAGGCAATTTTGACAAAAATTTCTACAGAATTAGGAGCCATAGTTAGCTTTATTATGCTGGAAATTATAATCCACTCTCTCTCTGCATATTCAACATATTCTGCGCTGGTTTGAAGTCAACTGGTATTCCTAAGGAAAATTATGTCCTTTTAGTGATGAAAGACATGGTTCCGGTACTATATGATACTAAATGGCCCGATATGATTATGACCAAGAAAACATTGAAAAGGCACCGCGGATTAAAAATAATGACGCGTGCTATTCCGTAAATGTGAAAGGGTTGGGGTTTTTTCAAATCCCCCAGGACTCAAACCCAGGCATCTCCAGATAACATCTGCATGACTTTTGTTTAACAACCACAAACAACATTGAAATAGCACATGTGTCGATTATTTGAAAAATTTTGATTTCTCAATCTACATGAAACTTTCATGGACAGAGCGACATGTTTGCAGAAGTTTTATTGATGGTTTTTTATTGAAATAATGCAGGGAAACATGGATTTGCAGAAAAAAGCAAACCTGCATTTTTACATAATACATGTATACTGCTAACTTTATTAATGGTTCAATTCTAAATTCTAATTCCACGTTGATTATTCGCAGAGTTTTGATTCCGCAGACTGCATAGAAATCTTATGGGACATGTTGGGTAAAGTTCATGAATGCATTTCCAGTGCCATGAAAATGTGAATTAGACCCAAAAGTAAATATGAATTTTGCATGTAAATATTGTACATGATGTTTGCATTCAATTTCCGTACAATTTAAGCTTTACAGCCTGAGAGATAAGTTTGCCATCTACATTATATGTCAGTGAAAGTTTGTGGACACTTTTCCAGGCCCAAACATGCAGAAAAATATGAATTTGAAGAAAAAATACAATAAAATTAATTTTACATAAAACGGACTTTGTATGTTGACCACGCCGAAGTTCGATGGGCCGAGTCTGATGTGTATTAGAAGACATGTCATAGAACATGTTCGCATACATTTAGAGTAACGAAAACAGTCTTGGAAACAAGAAATCACTCGCTGTGAAATGGACAACAAACACAACAACAACGTTAGTGTAACGATTAACCGTTTGTGTAGAGAACAGTTTGAATAGGGAGGGTGACCCAGAATGGAATGCGGGGAACGACCTTGACATGTATCGTCAGCGAGGAACAAGCCAGTTTGCGGAAATGAAGTCCCCCGTATTTCTCGCTTACCAGAGCAAGATAGAAGTTGCCATTTACGTGGAATATTCTCTACAGGTTCTCGATTGGGATGCCATTCTAGTTTATGGACTATGAACTGTAATTTCGCTGTGAGAGACGATCTTTCATTGCAGGCGAAACGTCTCGGTTCGCGAGGAAACTTCCTGTGGGGACTTTTCGGGTGCGGAGAGTGCACACACTATATATACTGGTGCAGACATTTCTAGCGGGAACAGACCAAAAAGACAGCTCTGGAGAAAGCACGCAAGGTACAGCCTGAATTGTGTGATTTTGGCGCACTTTGCGACCGGGTCGCAAATGTAATTGTTTTGGCCTGGGAGTCTAAAAGATTGTAGATCCTGTAGCTAGTACAACCTGTGAAAACACGTCAATCCAATGCGAATTTGCCGGCTTGCATTTTCAGTGTGGAACCGTGTTTGTGTGTTGTACTATAGTATAGGGAACACGACAGAGTGGGAAGACCGACTGGCGTGTTTATTGTAGTCTGGGGGTATTCTATAATACTGTAACATGACATGTATTACCGCGTAGCACATTCCGGTAAACATGATCAGACGTCAGTATAGAATAAGGATATAGGTCAATACCAGTAGATTGTATGATATCGGCACTGTTTTGCTGAACAGCCCGGGCACTGGGACGTGGTCAGTATTATTTATGTGTCGGTGTCATCGGTCGTGAAGCGGTATATGACGGTAATAAGGGACTCCCTCCATCCTCCGATTATATGCAAATGTACTATAAATAGAGCCAAACTCTCCTACCGTTATTCGACGACATATCGTGCAGCCCGTGAGCCCTGCGACCGGGTCGCAGAAAGGTCGCATAGACGTTGTGCGAGGGTGAAAGAGGCCACAGATACTACAGCCAGTACAGAAAAGACAAGGCACAGCACAGACAGGCTTCTTCTCCCGAGAAACGTCGATAAACTGCGAAATCTGGCAGACCTGCGACCGGGTTGCAGAAGGTCGCAGACGGATTGCGACCGGGTCGCAGAGGCTTGCGACCGGGTGGCAGATGGTCGCAGAGAGTCGCCATCGACAGTTTACAGACAGTAATGATGCTACATCGGTACCAGATGAAATGATAACACAATATATACCCAAGTAGTTGCCCTGACGGCCACGAGGGACGAGCTGTACGTGGTTCTTACCTAAGGGGTCGTCGTGAAGTTGTGTAGCCACAGGTCGTGTCTATAGACGGGACGCCGTGCTATACCTACCTGTGCGGGAAGCAAACTGGCGAGCTGACAAGTTAGGGTCAGGCTCCGACGGCTGGGGGTGAAGAAGACGACGGGCTGCCACATCCGTGGAGAGGCTCCAACGAATGGGTGTCGTATATTGGGGGAGAGCGTTACAGCCGTAACGTTCCAACGACGGAAGAAGAGAAGGGCCAGCAGCCAGGCCGCCCTTATACCCAAAAGAGGAAGGCCAGCAACCAGGCCGCCCTTATCGCGTACTCATACATATTTAAAGCATAACTGTAACTGTAAAATTATATGCACACACTCTTATATTATTTGTATATAACATCAAGATTATTTGCAGACACTCTCCTAGTGTTTGTACATATATGGAGATATTATTCTACTGCATAACGTTACATCTCCTTAGACATTCTGTCTAAGCCACGCGGTTCCACGCTATTATCTGTAATCGCGTATACTATTTGTACAGAATATACCATAATAGACCTTTACATCAGCGTCAGTCATCCTTGTAGGGTTGTGATCATCTCTTCGATCCCCGGATCTCTACTAGTGAAGGGGCTAACTACGGTGACGGCCAGAATGCCAGTAGGCAATCCCGGTTATTGATTCGTTTTCTCTTAAACACCACGACTGGTCCTGCTCGTACACGTTACACGTAGAAAAGTTGTGGCAGCGGTGGGATCTGGCCTGATCTACAACAGAAGAGAACAACCGATTACTAGAGATGACCGACAACGACGTGCCGACAACGCCATTAACCATGAGTTCCCAAGCGACACCACTGAGACGTCCGGGCATGGAGAGTCTACGGGCTATCCTGCAGAGGAGAGAGCGATCGAGGATGGGGTCACCTGTTTCAGCGACTTTGGCGACGGCAGAAGACGTAAGTCCGGTAGAAGCACCGTCCGAGCTGTCAACCGCCACCATCGTCGAGATCGAGATTCCGTCGACCATCCGAGTGCTACTAGAGGGCCTCAAGAGCTTACAGGCACAGATGCAGACGATACAGGCTGCCATCAATAGGACGACGATGGGAACCCCAGCGTACACCTCCACGCCCAGGGTGGAAGAAGAGGGGACTGCCGGGACCCCCATAGACCCGCCTGTACGGGAACAGACGATTTGCGACCGGGTTCGCCGGGTCGCAGAAGGGCGGCATTCAGCGGCTGATATCAGTGGGGAAGCCACAGCCACGACTATCCCCGTTTCCCGTAAGACGTTGGTTAAGGCTTCGACCTACGACGGAAGTACGTCCTGGAGAGACCACCTGGTACATTTTGAACATTGCGCAGCCATGAACCGGTGGACGCCGGAAGAAAAGGTACAGCACTTGGCTGTATCCCTGCGGGGGCCAGCACAACAGGTTCTCTCCAGTCTGAAGATGAGACCAGGGAAAGCAAATTTCATCTGCCTACGTGATGCCTTGGAGAGACGCTTCGCTCCGTCTAACCAAACAGAGCTGTATAAGTCCAAGCTGAAGTCAAGGCGACGACAGACGGGAGAAGGTCTACCCGAACTGGGCCAAGCTCTGGTGAGACTCAGCCAGATGGCCTACCCAGACGCCGGTGATGAAGTCCAAGACACCCTGGCCCGTGACCAATTCTTTGAGGCAATTGGAGATGACTTACGGTTTAAAGTCTGGCAGTGCTGCCCGAAGTCCTTAGATGAGGCTGTCCATGCCGCAGTGGAAGTAGAGGCCTTCCAGGACGCACAGCGGCGACGCCCTGACCCCGCGGCGCGAGTCGCCGTTGGAGAAGATATATCTCCTGAACCTCCAGATTATAAAGAGAACGAGATAGCCCGTCTTCGAGCAAAGGTTGCTATCCTGAGGGAAGAACTTGAGAGGCGCTTCCCAGGAGAGGGACGCTCAAGTTCAAGGCGGGGGCAGAGGACGAGACGACAACCACGCCGAGGACGCAGACGTCCATTTACGCAGTGTGGTCGTTCCTCAGAGACCAAAGACGGAGAGACTGCGGCAGCGAGAGTTGTGACCGTCACTCCCCCTAACGATGACTTTGCAGCGACCCAAGCTGCAGACCCTGAGCTACTACCGGTGATTGAGTGGGTGAAAGCTGGTACCAGACCTCGGTGGGACCTAGTCTGCCAACACAGTGGGGTAACGAAAGCGCTGTGGGGAGCCTATGCCGCCTTGGCCATGGAAGGAGACCTCCTCGTGCGACGTTGGTATGACGTGCGAGGCCGGGAGAAGGTCAAGTTATTGATAGTCCCGAGGGCCCTTCACAAGCGGATACTCAAGGAGTGTCATGAGAGCCCGACTGGGGGACACCTCGGTGTGTTCAAGACACTAAAGATGGTGCGACAAGTGTACACCTGGGTCGGCCTGCAGCGTGACGTTCGACAGTGGTGTCGAAGCTGCGACTCGTGCAGCCGGAGAAAGCAGGCCGGGAAGAAGCCCCGGAGTGACAAAAGTCGGAGCCCCCAGAAGACTAAGGAGCGAGACCAGCGAGGAGAGGAAGGGCGTGAGCCTACCTTCTTGTGCCCGTTCTGTTCGAGTGACTTCCAGCGGCGAAAGCGTGTAACGGAGCACGGTAAATGGAAACCCGGGTCGGATGGCCGCGGGGGCCCAATACCCCGAGACCCCGGCACTGATGTACTGCCTATACCACCCCGGACGTGGCCAGCTGGACTAGCACAGAGGGACCCGGCTGAGCCGAAGGCGGCAGCGTGCCGCATGTTGTCGGTTGTCCAAGTTATGGGACGGGGGCGACGCTACGACGGAGCCCGGCAGCTACCGGCGGCCGTGGGGCGGCCGCAGAGGCCAGAGGGGGAGCGCCCGAAAGGCGAGGTTATTGAGGTGGAGAAGGCGTTGCAGGTGGCAGAGGACGAACCGCGCCTGCTACCTGCCAGGAGGAACCGGAGGTCGCAATTTCCCTCCCGGTCAGCATTCCCCTGGACCCCGAGGAGCTAACCCTAGGGACGGGGGTAGCGGTCGCTGCTGTCAGCCCCAGAGCCGCAGCCAGTGGGCGTGAGGCCTCCATGGCGGAAGTGATGTCGGAGCTGCCGAGGCTGATACTCCATCCGCCGGTGACAGAGTTCAGCGATGAGGAAAGTGAGGTCGACACCGACGAGAGCGAGGGTGGTGGTGCGGGCGGTACGTCCGAAGGGTCAGCGCGAGCCACAGACAGGGGCCAGAGTCCGCCTGCCGCGGAGGCCAGACCAGCGATGAAGCCGTTAAGCCTGGACGTGGCTCGAACACAACGCGTGATGGTGCATCGGACCAAGCTTTATGTGGACTCGCCAGGGCCGCGAGTGGAGGAAGGTATACGACAAATGGGCGTGGACTGAAGAGCATAGCCTTCATGAGGGGAAGCCCGACCCCTTCAACTGAGCGTGCAGCCCGGTGGACCTAATGTCGTGGGGCGGCTCTGCTAGCCGCCCATGTAATTCTGTGTACCCCTCTAGGTACCAGAGCGGGAAGGGGGTCGCGAGGACAACGGCCGGAACCCCTACAGTACGCCCGCCCGCGACGGACCTGGAGGGAAACCAACTGGACCTTATGGCGTGGTGGCCCGGCCAGACCGCCGGAGGGCGGCCACCTTGTAATTTCGCCAGCCCTGATGGCCAGTAATTGGCGAGGAGTTTTGTTTAGATTGATTCGAACTGTACAACTGGAACTGTAGAACTACCCTGGACTGTGGAACAGGAACGACCATGACGAGGACGTCATGATTTGGAAAGGCGGGGGAAGTGTAACGGTTAACCGTTTGTGTAGAGAACAGTTTGAATAGGGAGGGTGACCCAGAATGGAATGCGGGAAACGACCTTGACATGTATCGTCAGCGAGGAACAAGCCAGTGTGCGGAAATGAAGTCCCCCGTATTTCTCGCTTACCAGAGCAAGATAGAAGTTGCCATTTACGTGGAATATTCTCTACAGGTTCTAGATTGGGATACCATTCTAGTTTATGGACTATGAACTGTAATTTCGCTGTGAGAGACGATCTTTCATTGCAGGCGAAACGTCTCCGTTCGCGAGGAAACTTCCTGTGGGGACTTTTTGGGTGCGGAGAGTGCACACACTATATATACTGGTGCAGACATTTCTAGCGGGAACAGACCAAAAAGACAGCTCTGGAGAAAGCACGCAAGGTACAGCCTGAATTGTGTGATTTTGGCGCACTTTGCGACCGGGTCGCAAATGTAATTGTTTTGGCCTGGGAGTCTAAAAGATTGTAGATCCTGTAGCTAGTACAACTTGTGAAAACACGTCAATCCAATGCGAATTTGCCGGCATGCATTTTCAGTGTGGAACCGTGTTTGTGTGTTTGTGTTTGTGTTTGTGTTTGTACTATAGTATAGGGAACACGACAGAGTGGGAAGACCGGCTGGCGTGTTTATTGTAGTCTGGGGGTATTCTATAATACTGTAACATGACATGTATTACCGCGTAGCACATTCCGGTAAACATGATCAGACGTCAGTATAGAATAAGGATATAGGTCAATACCAGTAGATTGTAGCAGCCGGTAGGGTTGAGACGCCGTGCTATACCTACCTGTGCGGGAAGCAAACTGGCGAGCTGACAAGTTAGGGTCAAGCTCCGACGACTGGGGGTGAAGAAGACGACGGGCTGCCACATCCGTGAAGAGGCTCCAACGACTGGGGGTATATATTGAGCGAGCGTTACAGCCGTGACGTTCCGACGACTGGGGGTGAAGAAGACGACGGGCTGCCACATCCGTGGAGAGGCTCCAACGACTGGGTGTCGTATATTGGGGGAGAGCGTTACAGCCGTAACGTTCCAACGACGGAAGAAGAGAAGGGCCAGCAGCCAGGCCGCCCTTATACCCAAAAGAGGAGGGCCAGCAACCAGGCCGCCCTTATCGCGTACCCATACATATTTAAAGCATAACTGTAACTATAAAATTATATGCACACACTCTTATATTATTTGTATATAACATCAAGATTATTTGCAGACACTCTCCTAGTGTTTGTACATATATGGAGATATTATTCTACTGCATAACGTTACATCTCCTTAGACATTCTGTCTAAGCCACGCGGTTCTACGCTATTATCTGTAATCGCGTATACTATTTGTACAGAATATACCATAATAGACCTTTACATCAGCGTCAGTCATCCTTGTAGGGTTGTGATCATCTCTTCGATCCCCGGATCTCTACTAGTGAAGGGGCTAACTACGGTGACGGCCAGAATGGCAGTGGGCAATCCCGGTTATTGATTCGTTTTCTCGTAAACACCACGACTGGTCTTGCTCGTACACGTTACATTATTATATAGATGGATTTTTTTCGTGTTTTGATGACGGATTGAGATTGATGTGTGTCATAGGACATGTCAGACAATAGATTTATCTATATGTACAGTAAAATGAAACAGATATCAACATAATTCTGTGGGAAACGTCGAAAACTGGGGTTTGGCATTCGACATTTGAAAATAGCGGAATTTTATTTTAGCTTCGCTGATGCGCTGAATGAAAAGAACCGATTCTGAACAAAAATGTTACTGGTAAACCAACCTGATTTCCACATATTATATACTACCGTCTGATAGACCGGAGATCTTCTTAAATTTCATACAACTTGTCGCTATGTTGATATGGGTGAACTGCTCAAACGCGCGCACTCAGTACACAAAGAGGAAATATACTCTGCAGCAGAACATAAAATTGGTTACTATAACCGGCTATCAGATCAGGCCATTTCCCGTGAAAGGGTTGTTCTGTAAAACGAAATCATCCACATTCCGGCAGAAACAGTTGACATGTATCCGTGCATGTTTTGATTAGAACCAGACTGTATACAGCGAAGACACATATCATACTTCAAACACGAGCCACTGGCTTTATTTATTATTCGTCACTTTACACATTTTATTAGTCCCTCCATCACAGCACATCCACGCTGGGGGAACCGCTATGGGTCTGTTTTGCGGTAGCTTTTTTTCCTGCTGGATAACCCGCGCAGGCGTGCGGCCGGATAATCCGCGCGCTGTGTGCGGCCGGGCCCGGGGGAAAAACTCCTGTAGGGAAAGATGTACATTACAAGCGTCTGGTCCGTCATTCATAATTCAGCCGTCGTCCATTAGAGAATATCCGCGTCCATAATCCAAAGACCTATTCCATATTCCATATAACAGTATTAGCACCAAATTCAAAAAGACAATCATAGTATACATAAACATAAGCTTGTTTCCTGCAAGAGAGAAGCGATCAACAGTTTTCAATGATGCCGGCAAGTCATCATGATGTTCCAAAAATATCAAATCCGTATCGCTGATCAGTATTCTTAATCCATAATATTTGCTGTAAGGTCGTCATCTAAAGAATGAAGTATCTCAGTCACGCTTTGATTGTGACTGTTCATATGAGTACCATGAGGATCTTGAAGTACATGGGTTCATAGACACAAGTTACGAAACGTAACGGCATAGATCTTGCACGCTACGCTCGTATTTTGCTATCAGCATGCGATATGTATCGCCAAATTTGAGAAACTTTGAGTGGAGGCGCTTGGTGGTGTAGCCCTGTTTTATAAGTTTCTGCAACAATGTTTTGTGACGTTGATTAAAATCGTCACATTTAACACAGGATCTAGCAAATGCTACTAGGCGTGATATGTATACGCCATATGCAGGTCCCACTGGAATATTACTGTCCAGAAAGGGATAGTTTACGATGTCGAAATTGTAATCATCTCTTTTGTCATACAATCGACGAGAGAGAAGGCCCGCTTCATTTTTATAGAGATAAAGATCTAAATACGATGTGCCTGTAGGGTTATCTGTAGTTTCCTTCAAATCCAGTGAAGGTGGATATATATCCTTCACTGCGTCATTTATATAGCGATTATCCACAGCGAGAAGATCGTCTATATAGCGTTTGGTGAATGAGAAGGAACGGGCTTTGAATGGATCGGTTTTTGAAAGCGCCTGCATATAATCATATTCATAAGAGAACAGATATAGGTCAGCCAATAGGGGTGCACAATTAGTACCCATTGGAATACCGATATGCTGTTGATATATTGTGTTGCCAAATTTCACATAGATATTTTTAATGAGAAATTCAAGCAACTCTATAAACAAAGAAACATCCCATGAATGATATCTCTTGTATGTAGTAGAGCTATAGAATGCTTTATGGCTTCCGATATTAATATATCTACGATCAGTTTTCTTGAACAGATACTATTAATGAACTTAGACGGTCAATAAGGTCCTGATGAGGGATTGTGGTATAGAGAGTCGAGAAATCCCATGTGGATACATGTCTATACGGTATGTGACCTTTAGCATCGAGTTCTTCCGTAAGACATTTTGAGTTTTTCAATATCCACATACATTCAACGCCAGAGTTTTTAGAAATAGTGGCGCAATACCTTTCCCAAAATGCTTTTACCTCCTGAAGGGCCCTCGTCAGCAGGTTTGAAAGAAGCTTGGTGGTGCAGCTTCTAGAACCAGCTATGAATCTAGCTTTGTATGGTGATTTATGCATTTTGAGAGTCCAGTATACTTTTGGTATATCGTTATGTTTGGTTGGAAGACAAATACCTCTTTCCTTGAGAAACGTTTTGTGATTGTTAAATAAATCTTCCAGAGTAAATGCAGTTTGAGAGTAAGTAGACGTATTTGATGACGATATGTTTACACTCAATTCTTCAACCAGCACCTGGTAATAGTAATATTTACATATGAATATTATATTATTTGGAGCTTTGTCTGCTGGGACTATGACGAATTTACTTCTGGAGATTTGCTAGAACTTCTTGCGAATTGGGGCTTCTCAGTACTTGTTTTGCTTGGGGAAGGGTACTTCTGTCAATATGGCGGATTGTTTCAACGACCTTGCTCTTGGTGAGGTCCAGCCAATCATCGAGTACTGTAGGTTCAACTTTTTCTCGCTTAGACCAATCAATAACGTACTGTTCCACAGCAGACAGGACATCCCAGGGTCCATACATGCATTCCATGCATTTTTCCCCGTGGGACTACTTTCTGTCCGCGGAAGCAGACCCCATCGCCACCAGGCCGCACCACCGCGGAGAAATTCGACGTCAAATAGAGACCGGAAGTGCCGAAACTACTTTTGACCTCCACAAACCTCCACGGGAATCAAGAGTTACCTCCCTGGAAAATGGGAGTCAACATAGCCTTTGTATACTACTACTCTTGTAGAAACAAATACACAGTCAGCCAAGCAATCTGGAAGTGAGAGTTACAGCATTTGATTCAATGCTAGTCCTGGTGACAAGGCCCCAAACACCCAACACCACAAAACAAAAGCGAAATGCCTCTAAGAGCCTAAACCACTTTTCAGTTCTCTGTGATGAATTGGGTAGTGGGGAAAATTGACGACGTCTGTAGACTAGAACGGCAAATGTTGATAATTCCACTGATATTTCAGTCTCGTTAGCAAGAAGAATAAAGCGGACGAACTTTCGTGTGCTTTGCTAGATAATCAGGAGTCCGAATTTCAAGCAGTCTGCTGAGATTGTCGAACCAAAAACAGTTCAGGCTCAGGCCCCTCAGAACGTGACTGTTGTGAATGAAAATCAAATGCTCAATGAAGGATATTCCTATGCTCGATGTAGACGACAGTCATAGTGATGCTTTTTAGTAGCGACGATTTTTAGTAGTGACATCAATTTTTCCCACCTCTTGCATATCACTCCAATTTATTTCTGCTGGTGGACTGTTAGTCCTCGAGGCCCGCCCTCTGCACATGTCATTCGACAAATATATGTAGTTTTATTGTTTTGGGGGGAAATTTAAGCCATACGATGTCGCGAATTGCAGGTTAGTTTTTCTGGGTATTCTTGCATTTACCAGGTTGTTGAGGGGTTTACTCCATCAGACGTCCTCGATACTCATCCATTAACATCAGATGAGTTGTTTCTTTGGGCTGATCTGTCGTCACAGCTCCCGAGCTAGCGTATCTAGTTCCGCTTGGGCCGGTGCTGGGAGCCATGTGGATACTTCATAGTCTCCACATGAACATCTGCAATAAAGGCGCGGCTGAGATACTAAGGCTACGTCCGAGAGTCCACCGTGTTCTCGGGTCTGAGTGTGAGGTGCCGAGGGAAGCTATCCTGAAGAGACCTATGGTTGCTTTTTAGTCGCCAGACGTCGTCAATTTTTCCCACCTCTTGCATATCGCACTAACATATGCATTCAAATGGTAACTTGAACTTCACCCCAGATGCTGATGTGATTGTTAAGCTCACTAGACTCAGATGATAGTATGAGGATGAAACAGGATGTTTAGGTGAAGATAATAGTTTTATTCTCAACAAAGATATACCTTCACGCCAGATAATAGCTTGGTTGCTAAACACAAAAAACTTCTGATAATGAGCTACCCGTTCTTTGAACCAGAGGTCAAAAGATAAATGTGGTCAAAAGAGAGAAGAAGAAATTTATGGCAATAAAAATCAAAAGCAATTGAGAATTGAACATAAAACAGAGTAGAAAAGTCAGAGGAAGAGATCTATAATAAAACGGTAAATGATGGCTGAGTTAACACCCTATTTCTTAGTTTGCATGATCTTGAGTGATTAATTGTATGTTATTTATTTATATACACCAAAGAATATCGGATCATCTACCCGCGTCCAATGGAATTGCAGAGGAGTTTGGCCAAACTTGAATGAGCTTCAGTTATTAGCTTATGATTACGAAACCTCAGTTTTTATCCCATATTAAATGTCTCTATAAGACTTTTTCTCGAAGAAGCAGATAAAGATAAATTTGAATTACGTCAATATACACCTCATCATTCATACGCTTAGAAGACCATGGGAAGGCTACATTGAGCTCTTCAATACTTATTAAAATGGGTGTTTTACATAGTCATGTTGACTTAAAGACAGATTTACAAGCTGTAGCAGTTCGTGTAATTTTGAATTCTGCTTTCACAATATGCTCAGTTTGCATACATGTACCTTCTTCTGGTGCTCTAGAATCTCTATGATCAGCTCCTCAAACCATGCTTATTGTTGGCTGATTTTTATGGTCGTTGCATACATTGGGATGACAACAGAACTGTAAAGGAAAAGTTCTAGAAGAGTTTATATCAAACAATTCTGTGAGTATCTTCAATGGCGGTTCCTATACATACATACATCCAGGTAAATAAACCTGTTCAGCATTAGATATCTCAATTGGTGACATTACTGTACTTGAAGAATTTACTTGGTCTACCCCTGATAACCTATGTGGAAGTGATAAGTTTTCCGCTGTAATATAAGCTGTTCATTCAGCTGATGATCCTCCTTCATCAACGTATAAGTTTAGAAAAACCGATTGGCTCGGTTTTTAAACAATTTGTTCACAAAAACTAGTGGGACTCGTTTACAGATGCCAGACCCTGTACAGCTATTCTCAGATCTGCTGATTGAAATAGGTGACGAAACAATACCCAAATCCTATGTAGTTGCTCATATTAAAAACTATGGTTCAATGATGATTATACAGAAGATAAAAAAGCTGAACGGTGTTTCCGGCGACACCCTACTTTTGATAATTTAAAAGATGTTACCAGAGCTAAAGCCCGTAGAGTCATCAAACAGAACAAACGTGATTCATGAAAAATTACTTTTCTAAGATTAATACACATACCCCAATAACGGAAGTTTGGAAAATGATCCAGTGAATTAAGGCTAATCCAGTGTTCATCATTTTAAGAATGGAGATCAATTGATAGCTGAAAAATGAGATATTGCTAACAAGCTTGGTGAAACGATACTTGAAAAGTCTTCGTCAGATAAGTACGTACCTAAATTTCATAGTTTTAACGACGTAGAATAAGAGAAGAAAATTAAGTTTTCCGCTCTTAATAATGAAGATTTCAATTGATGAAATCTTCTCTTGAAACCTTTATTATCCATACTTCATATTCCATTAACCGTGAACGCTTTGTTTTCAATGAACGAACTTCATGCTTCTCTCAAGAAAGCTAAATATCCTGCTGTCGGCCCTGAAAATATTCATTGTCGTCTTTTGAAACATTCACATGGATCTTTTCTAGAAACCCTATTACTCATATTTAACAGACTTTGGCTGGCACGAAATTTGCCACTCTCATGTTCCAATGCCATTGTTTTACCGGTTCCACAGCCGGGTTGTAATCATTCAGACCCATGCAGGTGTAACTATCGCCCGATTTCACCATGTTCACTGACTAACTGTGTTTGTAAAAATTATAAGTTAGATCACTCTTACGTTAAGTATACTTTCGTCAATAATGAACATGTGGTTTTTATCTTTTTCGATTTAGAAAAAGACTATGATGCTACGTGGAAATACGGGATTTTGAAAGATTTTCATACTGTGAGATTAAGAGGTTGTTTACCAGTTTTTTATATCCAAGCTTTAAACAATAAGCAAGTTCAGGTTCGCGTAGGTACAACCATGTCTGAGCAAGGTGTTCCACAGGGCAGCATTTTGTATACTACTCGCTTTAGTATATCAAGATAAACACATTAACCGAAGTTCTTAATAAATCCATTGATTTTCACATGTGATGATTTTCACATATTGTGCAGTGAAAGAGGTATACATGACATCGAGAGAACGCTGCAGCTTTGTGTTAATAAGATCCAGATTTGGTGTCTGGAAGAATGCTTCAAGTTTTTCAGATCCAGGACTTATTGTAATCACATTTGCAGAAAGTATAAACCTCACTAAGTTCCAGTACATTTGTGGATGGAACTGAGATGAAGGTAGATTCTTATGGATCTTGTTGGACTACCGATTAACGTTTTTATCCCATATAAAATGCCTGATAGATAAACGCACAAATTACAACACATATAAGGAAAGTGGGAAAGGTGCCGACATACTGACAGAGCCACATGATTTCACAGTATAGTGTTCTGGTTAACCTATTCTAAAGCACATACCAAGAATCTAACTATTCGTGATATGTGTTGTATCTCAGGTACGCTTTACCTGTTCATGTGGCAACTTGGATGACATGACCACACGGCCCCTATAGCACCGGCATAAGCGGTATTAGATACAAATCTAGAGAGCTATGATGGAAATGCTCTGACAACTCGTATTGGCAATTGGTGAGCTGTGTCGCTGTGACAACTCGAACACTGGAGATTGGTGAGCTGTATCGTCGTCAGGAGAAACTTGTTCGTTTCAGACATCAGGCTATATGTACTGATGGTTCCAGAGATAATGACATCAGGCTATATGTACTGATGGTTCCAAAGATAATGACATCAGGCTATATGTACTGATGGTTCCAGAGATAATGACATCAGGCTATATGTACTGATGGTTCCAAAGATGGTGACAGAGTGGCGTTGTAAAAACCTAAACCCCTCGATTGCCAGACAAGAGTTATATTCTTTGCAATGCTTGTTTCTGCGGTTTTGTATGTTGGTCATGATATCAGAGTATCACCATTAGTGATAGAGCAGGCTCGCATAATTCAGCTACACATATTTGTGGTGGTAAAGCTATTCATGTTGTTCTTCTGCATTCATATTTCAAGAGAATTGGATCCCGTCACCATCACCATCATCAAGAGGTGAGTAAGTGAATAAGTAGGATTTAACTACGTTTTTCAACTATGTTTCGGTCCTATCACGACGGTGCCTACATATATGTGCCAGAGCACGAGAGTGCCCACAGTTCCCATTATCCTGGACACTGATCAGTCCAGCCAGTACAGCACCCGGTCATCCCTCCAACGGTCATCCCTCGGACTCGACGTTGCTTAACTTCGGTGATCTGAGAAGAACCGGTGTGCCGAACGTGATATGCCGTACCCCATTATCAAAAATGAAGAGTGGGACCGGCATATGGCGTATACATATCACGCCTAGTAGGATTTGCTAGATCTTGTGTGAAATGAGACGATTTGAATCAACGTCACAAAACATTTGCTGAAACTTATAAAACATGGATATACAACAAGCGCCTCCACTCAAAGTTTTTCAAATTTAGTGATACATACAGCATGTTGATAGCAAAATAGGAGCGTAGCATGCAAGATCTATGATGTCACGTTTCGAAACTTGTGTCTAATTGCACTTAACTCGGGGCTATTGACCGTAGGAACCCATGTACTTCAATATCGTCATGGCGTTCATATGAATAGACACAAGCAAAGTGTGACTGAGATACATCATTCTCTAGATAACGGCTTTGCAAGGAAAATCATATGGATTAAGAATACTAACCAGCGATACGGATTTGATATTTTTGGAAAAGCATGATGACTTGACGTCATCATTGAAAAATGTTGACCACTTCTCTCTTGCAGGAAACTAGCCGATGTTTATGCATACTATCAGAAGTGGATGAAACTAGTTTTCATCCACTTCTGATACTATGTTAACTGCAAGCTGCTAAATTGTATGGCAGAGAAAAGCATGCAAATCTTCAGCCTGGGGCTATTGTGCTATTGGGGAAGGATATATTTCAACTGTCGCTTTAAAAAGATCTCTGAAATAGATTTAACATAAGGAAGTCAAATTCATCTTGGGCAATGCTGACATGTCAATATGATGGATGTATAATATGGTAAATAACACATGAATACATACATACCGGTAAGTGTTTCTGATGCAGCTCGCCGATGAATGTCCTCAAATCGATAGGATAGTTAATACGGGATTCAAAAGCAAGAAGAACTGGTGGCCTGAAAAGTAAAAGAAACCTTATAAACCACCTAATACAGTAAAATTATCCAGGATACAATATTAGAGGAACCAATGACGCCATTGTATTAAGGTGCAGATGGTACATGTATTTCATTGGAGCCTCTAATCCCTTCATCATACTACATTCCAGATAGAACAATCTGTGGAATCGCCTATATCGACTGTATAGATTTTAAGATTGTAAGAGATTTTTTTTTATTTGGCGACTACTTTGGAAGACCTTTTTAGTCGGGTGAAAGAGGACAGTCTCTTGGGCTAGTATTATACAGAAACCGGTTTGTTGCATCAGTTTTAATGTGTGTATGTTCTAATGTGTTGGACTACCAAGTTATTGGCTTGAGTACTTAGAATTTTGTTTGATCGTCGCTATATAGCTGAACTATTGCTGGAAAATCCTGGAAACAGTAGTTAAAGGAGGGAGTTAACACAGAATCAGCAAGCGTAGAGATGATGACAGCAGGAAACCATTCTGTGTGTGAATATGAAATCATAATGCAATGAGAACTATCAGAATCTGAAATAGCGGCACTAGACTTGTCTGATCAAAACTGGCCTTGTCTGATTGAACATGTTTATGCCCGCCTATGTCGAAGCATTATGTTCAAGTTAAATTAGCTTATATCAGACCCTGAATTATATTTATACCGATTATCAAACATGCTGGCCGCGCCCGAGGAAATTCATGCCAAAGCATTTCTGCACAAATCTGTATGCTGTGTTGTCAAAGCTGGTCATGTACATGTTTTGAACCGGGAGGAACAAATAAAACGGTTGTACATGTACTGCATATTGATGTAAGTCAAATAGTCTCATCAACGTAGGAACAAGAGAGGCGGACCCATCTTCACATTTTAAGTTAAATACTATACTAACGTTCCGTCATTTACCTTGACCAAATGAATAGAGTAAATTGTTCAAGCCGGGATACTTATTGTTCAAGCAGGTGATGTCGTATAGCCAGGCAATCAAGATAGGAGCTTGCCTACACCATGCAGGGAGGATTTTCTTTGATGCCTGCCTGTGTGATTTCCAAATATGGCAAGTGGCGGTTGTATTGATGTTAATTTCTTTCGAATAGCCAATCGAATTTGAATTTTAAAGAGGTCATACATTGCACTTCTCCTAATATGGATCACGGAATATTTATAGAGCTATGACATCACCAAACCCGTATTCTGATCAGATAATGTGTTATGTTTAGTCAAGGCAACACGTGTAGTGTTCGACTTGGATATGCAAAGATGGACTCAACCAAAACAACACCAGTCTAGCCTCATCAGGTGCCTCACTACAGCGTTGATTCTGATTAAAGGCGGGCACGAATCAACTCTTCTATAAGGCAATACAATACCAATTTAGTTTCCCAATGATAGAGTTATAGAGAGATTACACTGTATCTCATACTCTAGCAGGGTCTGAAATAGGGGTCAGGCATGCCTGATCAAAATTTGGTCATCCCTGATCCAAAGTTATTTTCCTGCCCAAGTTAAAACATATGACAGATCAGAATTAGGAATCGCTTAGGTATCTCAGACACTGCTCTAGTATAATAGGGACCACCTGAAATATTACTTTGGAAAAAAGCGTTGTTGATGGGGTCTCACTTCTCCTAAAATATGAGTAGAAAAAACAGCATGTAAAACTTTACCATCAAATATGTGTGTAGCTGAATTATGTCAGCATGGGTCCCCGCGCATGTCAACATCAGAGGTAACGAAGCAGTCGACAAAACTGCCAAAGACAGTCTTGCTAAAGCTACACACGATGTGCCAATAGGATTAGGATATAAAGAACTCAACACTATCATTAGACGCAAAATAGATAGCAAGTGGCAAAAGGAATGGAACGAAGAAGAACGTGGACGGTGGTTACATAAGATCCTTGATGGAGAGAAAAGACAAGTCCAGGGATTCCAGTTAGACAATAAACGTGATGACCGCATAATCACCAGATTAAGACTAGGCAAAACCGGACTTAAATCACATCTGTCCATGCTTCTGAAAAACACCTCACCCCTCTGTACCGCATGCAACAATGTAGAAGAAACAATAGAACATGTCTTACTTGAATGCCCTAAACACTACCCACAACGCGAGACGCTTAGAAACGTATTAAAAGAATTCAACACTCCATTAACATTACCAGCGATATTAAACCCTAAGCCTCCCATTAGAAAACAGGTATTCAAGTCCTTAATAGATTTTATAAAAACTGCTGGCTATTATTCCAGTATATAATACTACCCCCGTGCATGCGCAACACTAACTAACAATGTCAGCATTGGCCAAAATTTCTCTTTTGGAATAAAATTTAGGCAATGTGGGCACCGGAGATACCACGTTCCGTGTGGGCCGGTTACCACATTAGTCTCAAAAATCGGAGGCCAAGACCAATCAACATCCCTGCGACAATATTGGCCAAAAATCTCTCTTTCGCAATAAAATAGGCAATGTGGGCACCGGAGATACCATGTTCCGTGTGGGCCGGTTGCCACATTAGTCTCAAAAATCGGTGGCCAAAACCAATCAACATCCCTGCGACAATATTGGCCAAAAATCTATCTTTCGCAATAAAATAGGCAATGTGGGCACCGGAGATACCATGTTCCGTGTGATCGTCTTAAATCAGGGGAGACAATAGTTAAATCAATTGCAGATAGTTTACCGGTGTTCATGTCTATTCGCGTCCCGTGGCCATTATTTAGATAGCATAGGTTGTTTTGGTCAAGCCATTTTTCCACTACTTGGCCTTTTTCGTCTGCCTTGATGCAATTGTCGTCCCACATGGGGTTATGACTGTTGTAATCACCGCATATGATGATAGGGGAGTTAAATTTCTTTGTGATGTTGTCCAGTTCTTTTGGGGAAATTTTCTTTAGACTTCCTGGGGCATATAAATTAATGATGTTAATAGGTTTGTTATTGAAGAAGACCTGAATAGCGTGCCATTCGAGATCGTCACTGGTAGGGCTTTTATCTAGTTCGATGTGAATCAGATCCTCTTTTTATTAATATCAGGTTTCCCCCTAGTGCACCTGTAAGTCTGTCTGATCTATACGACTTATATCCGTTTATTGTAAATTTATTTTTTCCTGGCTTCAGAAATGTTTCCTGAACACAAATTATATCTGGGCTGATTTCATTTACTAAGACTTTAAGATTGTCCCCGTTTTTCCCGATGCTTCGGGCATTCCATTGGAGTATTGATAATTGATTTTTATTGAATTTTGTATTAGTTATATCCCTAATTTGGAGACTGATGCATTCGCAAGTGGATTATCTTATGTTGTTATGTTGAGGGCCGGGATAGACTTTTCTTTGGGTGTGGATGTTTTCTTATCGTATTTCGGGTTTTTCCCCCAGTTAATGATTTCATCGGAGCTGAACTCCCAATTAAGGAAGTCCCGCGCAATTTTCACTATCATGTCGGTCTTATTAAGCTTGGGTTGCAGGGGGTTAATAACTGAGTTCAACACAATGTTGATAAAGCCCAGCAGGTCTAGCTTGGTTAGGTTCTTTGTCTCTGTTTCTTGTTCATTGTTTTCAGTCTCCATTGTATCACCTGAGTTTGTGTTCACGGCTGTGACTATTGTCTCAGTTGCCTTTGCTTTGTGTAGAGCGGTGGTCATTTCTATACTGATTTTTCTATTCATTCTGGCTTCTTTTACAGCTTCTGCGTAAGAAATCCCTTTGTCTGCTTTAGTGAATTCAACTCTTTTTGCCTCTTTGAAAGCTATACAACCTTTGTAGGCCGCTGAATGGTTGCCTTTGCAGTTTACACATGTTACTTTTGTTTCAGTACATTCTTCGTAATTATGATTTCCAGAGCATTTCGCACATACAACTTGGGATTTACAAAATCTAGCTATATGACCACCATATTTCTGACAGTTATGGCATCGTTTTGGTGTGTCAGTAGTAGTCATAGAGTAAATGGAGCCGTATTTCACCCGGATGTAACTATGACGTCACAGGGGTCACTGAGGTCAAGTGTGGTACCAAGATGGCGGCATTGGCGTCCATGTTGTAATACAAGATGGCGGCATTGGCGGCCATGTTGTAATACAAGATGGCGGCATTGGCGGCCATGTTGTAATACAAGATGGCGGCATTGGCGGCCATGTTGTAATACAAGATGGCGGCATTGGCGGCCATGTTGTAATACAAGATGGCGGCATTGGCGGCCATGTTGTAATACAAGATGGCGGCATTGGAACACTGAATGATGAAAAGCCATAAAAATGTTCGTTCTATTGTTTTTACAGCACCCACAGCAAAGAACATATACATTCCTCATATACATTCCTCTGGCAGCGGCCATGTTGTAATACAAGATGGCGGCATTGGCATCGGCCATGTTGTAATACAAGATGGCGGCATTGGCGGCCATGTTGTAATACAACATGGCGGCATTGGCGGCCATGTTGTAATACAAGATGGCGGCATTGGCGGCCATGTTGTAATACAAGATGGCGGCATTGGCGGCCATGTTGTAATACAACATGGCGGCATCAGAAAAACGTATAAAAGGGGCGATTTTTAGTGGTTTGGTGTATTCATTGCACTACCTTGCGGAGCTCTCTGACTTACCTGACCTGCCTGCCTGCCTGACCAGCCTGCCTGACCAGCCTGCCTGCCTGACCTGCCTGACCAGCCTGCCTGCCTGCCTGCCTGCCTGCCTGACCAGCCTGCCTGACCAGAGCCATGTTGTAATACAAGATGGCGGCATTGGCGGCCATGTTGTAATACAAGATGGCGGCATTGGCGGCCATGTTGTAATACAAGATGGCGGTGTACAAGATGGCGGCATTGGCGGCCATGTTGTAATACAAAATGGCGGCATTGGCGGCCATGTTGTAATACAACATGGCGGCATTGGCGGCCATGTTGTAATACAAGATGGCGGCATTGGCGGCCATGTTGTAATACAAGATGGCGGCATTGGCGGCCATGTTGTAATACAAGATGGCGGCATTGGCGGCCATGTTGTAATACAACATGGCGGCATCAGAAAAACGTATAAAAGGGGCAATTTTTAGTGGTTTGGTGTATTCATTGCACTACCTTGCGGAGCTCTCTGACTTACCTGACCTGCCTGCCTGCCTGACCAGCCTGCCTGACCAGCCTGCCTGACCAGCCTGCCTGCCTGACCTGCCTGACCAGCCTGCCTGCCTGCCTGCCTGCCTGCCTGACCAGCCTGCCTGACCAGCGTGTTTGGACGAGAGGAGGAGAGAAAGCATGAGACGTGGAGAAGATTTTCCATGGGACCCAGCAGCACCTCCGGTTGAAGTCTTGCCTGAAGACGAGCGTGTGAGTGAGATTTATCAACGACACTGGGCTACCATACGCCATTGTTTTCACCGTGACCGTCGTCTATTGGACTTGTATAACTTTCGACTGCAGGACCTCACCTATTTGTCTACTTATGCTGAGAACATTTTCACAGACCAGGTCACAGCGTTCAAGTTGAATATGACATTCGGGTATATTTTACGGCACAAGGAGACGGACCAGGTGCGGTATTATTATCCCAGTAATAATACCTATGTGTTTGACCAGCCGTTCACGGTGACGGATGCAATTTCCCTGGAGCCACTCCTCCACCAATTGACTACGTTGGATCCATTGGAATGGGCCCGGTTGCAACGCCCCAATACCAAATGGCTTGTGGAAATGGTGACCAACGTCACATTTTTCGTCACGAAAATGAGAGATCATCCTATCGGTGCTCCTGTACTACTCCCTCCTTGGCTGCTTCATCGACCCGGACTGTATGCATTAACGCGTGGGTCAAATGGGCCCTACAAAGACCGGAAATGTTTGTTTCGGTGTTTGGCCGTGCATGTGGACGAGTGTAATCCCCAGGATTGTAACACAGTGGCCAATGACTATTGGGAGCAGTATTTAGAGCAGCAAGACTTGGATGAGCCGCACTTCCGTGGAGTTCCTTTCAAGAATTTGGATGACGTGGAAACACTGTTCAACATCAATATCTTTGTATACCGATTACGATGCGAGGAGGATACATTTGTGGCGGAATTGGTTCGTCGTTCAACAGAACGGTATGCTTCTACAATGAAAGTCAATGTTTTCGACTACAATGGCGTGAGTCATTTTTCGCTGATCTACAATATGAGCCAGTACGCCCAGTCTTACAGTTGTGCCCAATGCCATCGGGTGTTTCACCGTTCCACCAACTTACATCGACACGAGAAAATCTGTACGAACGCTGTGAAGCGAGTATATCCTGGTGGTGTGTATCATAATACGCCTACTATTTTCGAGGAACTGGCCGATGAGGGTCTCATCATACCGGAGGCGGACCGTTATTTTCCCTACCGGGCGTGTTATGATTTTGAGGCCCTGTTGGAGCCCATGGACCTGTTTTCAGCGAAAACACAGTGGACGCAGCGCCATATTCCCCTCAGTGTCAGCATTTCCAGCAACGTACCTGGCTATGACGCTGCACCCATTGTTTCGTGTCTACCGGCGATTCCCATGAGTTGATCACCCGCATGATGGAGTATTTAGAGGAAGTCAGTGCTGCCAGTACGGAATTGTTGGTGTCCAAGTTCCAGGACGTACTGGACCAACTGGACGATCGGATTCCTATACCGGATGTATCGTTTAGTGATGATGAAGAGTCCGAGTCGGAGTCGGAGTCGCAGTCGGAGCCCATGCAGTTGCAGGATGTGCCTTTACCCAAACCGTATGCGGAGAAATTGAAAGCGCGCTTCCTACAATACCTAGGCCAGTTACCGGTGCTGGGTTTCAACTCGGGGCGCTATGATTTGAACATGGTGAAGGAATTTCTCTACCCTTACTTGGCCCAGGCGAATACCATCAAGTCCGTCATCAATAATCATATGGCCCTCACTACCACATCACTCCGTTTCCTGGATGTACGGAACTACTTAGCTCCTAATTATAGCTATGATCAGTGGGTGAAGGCGTATGACTGTGCACAAACGAAAGGGAGGTTCCCTTACACGTATATATCGACGCTCGACCGTTTGGAGGAAACGCAGTTGCCACCCCGGGACGCCTTCTTTGACGATTTGAAGCAAGTGGAATGTCCGGAAGACGCGTACCGGGAACTAGAGCAGGTATGGAACGACCAACACATGCAGACCTTGCGAGATTTCCTGATATGGTATAATAACCTAGATGTGGTTCCTTTCCTGGAAGCGGCTGAGAAAATGGTTCAACTGTTTCGTCGTGAGATGCATGTCGACATCTTCAAGGAGTGCTTGAGTTTACCGGGTCTGGCGCTTCGCCATCTTTTTCAAGCGTGTCCTACGTACTTCTCGCTGATACAGCAAAAAGATGCAGACATGCATGATTGTCTAAAGCAGAACATTGTGGGTGGACCGAGTCTTATTTTCCACCGTTATCACGAGAAGGACGTCACTACTCTCCCCAGTGGAAAACCCTGTGCTAAGATCATCGGATTCGATGCCAATGCCTTGTACCTGTGGTCTCTGGCCCAACCTATGCCCAGTGGACATTATACACGTTGGTTGGCGGAAGGGCGGCATTTTACACCGCAACGCGCTTCTTACAAGCATCTGGCTGACCAGTGGTTGGATTGGGAAGCCTATCGACGGGGAGTTACTATACGCCATCAGACCAACGCCACAGAGAAGCGCATAGGAGATCGTTGACTCCCCGTCGATGGGTTTGCCCTGGTGGGTAGGACACCGACCGTATTCCAATTTTACGGTTGCTATTGGCACGGCCACGGATGCCATTTCAGCGCTGGACGCTTCAACGACCGACGTGGAAAAACACCGGAAGAATTACGGGAAGAAGTGGTGCAGAACGGTGATTATGTGAAAGAGAGAGGTTACCATCTGATCGAAATGTGGGAGTGTGAATTTCATACCATGTGCCAGGCCCTGCCTCATTTACGGCGTTTCCTAAAAGAGCGCGAGTACCCGTTGAGTCGTCGGCCACTCCTGAGTCTACCACAGATGTTCGACGCCATTCGTTCGGGGGACCTCTACGGCTTTGTCGAATGTGATTTGCATGTTCCCCACACTCTCAAGCCTCTCTTCGCCCAGTGCCCACCCATCTTTAAGAACACGCTGGTGGGTCGAGATGATATTGGAGACACCATGGGGGCCTATGCGGATCAACACGAGTGTTTGCCTCAACCTCGACGCATGTTGATTGGTAGTATGTGGGCAGAGAAAATCTTGCTGGGCACTCCGCTGCTGCAGTGGTACATGAGCCACGGTCTGGAAATTACGAAAATATATCAAGTGATACAGTACGTACCCCACGCCTGTTTTGCGGAGAATGCTGACATTGTGACGTCTGCCCGTCGTCAAGGGGATCAAGACCCGAGTAAGGCCATCATCGGTGAATCGTGGAAATTGACGGGCAATGGCTATTATGGGAAAACGGTCACCAACCAGGATAAGCACGTGAACGTGAACATTTGTACTACTGCCCAAGCCCGCAAAAAAGTGAATTCTCCTCTGTTTCGGTCCGTGGAGGTCATCGATGACGACACGTATGAAATCACTTTAGCCAAGAAGACTATCCGGTACAACTTACCCCTGCAGATTGGATGTATGGTATACCAGGTGGCCAAGCTGAGGATGCTGCAGTTTCTCTATGATTTCATGGGTGTCTATTTTAATCCATCAGACTGGCAACTCATGGAGATGGATACGGACTCGGCCTACATGGCCGTCTCTAATGCGGATTGGGAGTCCCTGGTGAAACCGGAGTTACGGGCCCAGTATGAGGTGGAACGCGACCAGTGGTTACCTCGACGTGACCATTACCAGTATGATAAGCGTACACCCGGGCTCTTCAAGCTGGAGTGGAGTGGGGATGCTATGATTGCTCTCTCCTCCAAGACGTATTACTGTTACGGGGGAGACGAAAATAAGTTTAGCTGCAAAGGGGTGAACCGGCGCGATCCCAACATCGACAAAGCCTTGTACTTGAACGTGCTGCAAAGCCAGGCCAGTGCGAGTGGCACTAACCGAGGATTTCGCGTGGTGGACCACCAGATGCGGACGTACATCCAGCAACGAGACGCCTTTACTTTCTTTTACCCGAAACGGAAAGTCCTTGCCGATGGCATCAGTACCACTTACCTGGACTTGTGAACATATATTATCTTATACCCGGACTTGTGAATTCTAATGGACATACATATTTGGACTCTAAATTACTCTCTATATACATTACACCATGAACTTGTTTGTCATTCTTTTGAATAAGTACTGGATATACGTCAGTTCGATGACTCGGTTTAACTGTTATATACTCCACTGTGATTTCTCTCTCTATACATACGTTCACCTCAATTCTTGTTTGCAACGTTCTTATATACTTGTACATACATTCTTAAAATGTTCACCTTAATAAATATTTGAACTTCACTTGGGTTTTCATGAAGTTTTTTATTGAACACCACCACCACCACCGAAACATTCGTACTAACCAGGCTCCGAGCAGGTTATATCATGGTGTTAACACCTATGTTGGGTTTCTGGGTATTGATGGGTCACATCCCGAGCACTGAAAGAGTTCCAAATGTTTCCCCTTAGACGTCCGGATGTTCAACCGCCGGGGTGTTTCCCCGCCCCGCCCCGCCCCGCCCCGGCCGCAGCGCGCGCGCGCGTCATCACCGGCAGTGCCCGCGCGCGCGCGCGCGTCAATGTAGGGAGAGGTTAAATCGACAACATAGAACTTATAGTCATAAACTTAATCTATACGTGTTGGACGAGTCTCTTCACTCACCGTATACACGCACCTCAATGAAATGCCCGCTCCAAACCTAGACCCAAAACACGTACTTGGTCTGTGGGCTGATTTCATTGGCTCTCTATTTTTACTATAGTGCTCTTGCATTCTAACCTTGATGGGTTACATTTTGGCCTCATCCTACACCACTGATTTCAGTTTCACTGAATCTCCACATTGGGCATTGATGCATTATGAATAAAAACTCACAAGACAGGGTTTTTTGGTGAGATCTCATTTTGTTTTTTATTCAGTAACAACAAAAACGTGAGAACAACCACGTGAAAACTCGTAAACTGAAGCCCAGAACAGGGGGGCTTTTAAACTTAAGCCCAGAACAGCGGGCGTATGTACATTGAAAGAATTCAAGCCCAGAACGGGACTTGTACATTGAAATGATGGGCGGCCCAGTCATAGACGAGTACATCTCGGTCCTCGGCCTTGGGGTACTCGTCAAACATCTGTACGATGGTAGATAAGGGTCTTCCCCGGCATCGATGGTACAGGTAAAACAAGCAATATTGTCCGCACACGCTACTGGTCAGGCTTTGCAACGTTTGACTGTTCCAACACCACGTCTCTGTGCCTTGATCCATGAAGTCTGTTAAATCGGGATGGAGGGGTGGCAGGCCGTACGGGTCAAAGTATTCGCCCTGCTGTTCTGTCAAGTACACGGCCACCCAATGTTCACCGGGTCGATCCATCGGGTCCGTGTTGAGAACGTAAGCAGCAGGATACATACGGTCTAATGGGAACACATCTCGGGCGAACACCCCTTGAAAGACCCTACGTGTCTCTGGGTCATTCTCCAGCACGGTGGTTATCTGCTCTGTATCCATGTTAGGTGGAGAAGTCACACAGCACGTTGCGCGCCTTGTCCACTTGAATGATGTTGTCAAACTCGGCGTAGCAGATCACATTCACGGTGCTCCGGAGGGCTCGTTGAAAGTGGATTTCCAACCGTAAATTGCCTTGCTTGGCCAGGGCCAGCTGATGGTCGTTCTCTAAGGTGGGGGTCAGATCGAAACAGAACAACGTGTATCCGTTCCCGTAGTCCGCCCGACTGATGAAATTCCCTTCGTCCTGGTTGATTTGACCGGTGGCTGTAAACAGGCTCTGATAGGCTCGAATGAAATTCGCGCGCCCAAAGTTCGGGGTTAAGGCCGTGGCTGGCACCTGTTGTCCATCCACATGCAGGGCCACAAAATTGATGCCGAAATGTTTAAAGTCAAACGGATTCTCTGGGTAGGCTCCACTGAAACTGGTATTTTCCACACAGGCCAGGATCAATCGCTTGGGTAGTTCCCCCAGGAACAGGTTGTCTTTGTTGGCGCTCATATTTCCAGCAGACACAGAGAACACTTTGGTTTGCACACGTCGGATAGGGTACTGGGCTGGTTTTCTTTCCAAGGCTTTCATGTGTCCCAATTGAACGGCTGGATTCGGTTTCACTTTTCGGACATACAGGACTGCGTCTTCGATGACAATCTTATAGTCAGCTGCATGCCCCTCTACGTTAGTGGCCATCAAGGCGAAGGTTGGAGGCGCCCGTATCAGTCGGATTTTGATGGGAACCTTGTTCAAGAGGTATCGGTCTTGCATGAACATGTCTGCGTGCAGTCGACCGATCATATCCACCGAGACGCCGTTCGCGGTCAAAGCCTTCCGTTGGCTATATCCCGTATTGTCGTTCTCTGCGCCCATGTGCTCGGCTTTGTCCTGGTAGAATAAAGCGGCTGTCAGTTGAGATTTTTTAGCCTCTCGCCCATGCGACAACAGCGTCTCGATGTAGGCTCGATAGGGGTACGTGTTGGTCGAGTCACTGATGAGTTTGTCGCTGAGAAATATATCCACCTGTTGAAACATCGAGTGCAGCCAGAGATTCGTCGGGCCCACCGTTGCTTGGTCGACGATTCTGGTGCCATCTCCACTGACGATCTTGGCTTTCACATACAAGTAGGTATGGGCTAAATCCACATAGGTCGTATCCGCATTACTGATGGTGAACTCGATGGGACCTGTTGCGTTGATGCTGGACAGCGGGAGATGCTCCACCCATAATCCTTGTTCGGCACTGGTCTGTGTGGGCGGCACGGTCCACAAATCAAATTCACTGTTGGTGGAGGGGCAGGACTCGGCGTGGATCAAGGACATGTTTTAAGAAAAGATATCCCGGGTCTTCTTCGATGTGTGTCGTCGGTCGTCGACTGGTGCGTGGTCTCGGTGGGGCAGCTCTTTTATTCCCTACGGTGCGTCGTGCTTTGGCCACCAAGACGCCTCCCGCTTCTTTGGCCCGCCGTTTCAAGGCTTCTTTGGGTGCCGTACCCCCAAGACATCACCGGCCACTTGCAGTCCACTGCGTACCGCTTGTTTGCCGATTGCTTTCACCCCACGCGTCACCAAGGGCAGGAACGTTTTGACGATGCTGCCGAGTATGTTCCCCAGTCCATGTCCACGTTGCATGCGTGCACCACTAAACACCGGAAAGCCACCCCCGGCCTGTTGGGCATAATAGTCCATATAGCTGCGTGCATCGCACTCGTAAGGCACCTTCATTATGCAAAGTGGGGAGCACGTGCTTGTCGAAAATGAAGTGTCACCACCACTTTCCCGCGTTCGAATGCCACCGGTCGTCCCGTGTCATCTCTTATATCCACCGTGATCGTGTTGATGTGGGTTTGTCGTACGGGCAGGTAGAGCATGTGGGTGAAACTGTGGGTGACTTGATCGCCATACTTAAGTCAATGGGAACCACCCGTAACAGTAACGGCTGTCAGTTTGATGGGCACCACTTCGTCTTCCACCCACTGTGGGGCTGTGGGGGCTACCCCTGGTAATGGCGGCTGTTGGAGCGGTGCTGAGGTCGGCGGTCTGTCACGTGGTGGTGGTGGTGGTGGTGGTGGTGGTGGGGTAGAGAGGGTTTTGTATTGGTCCATGAACGTCATGTACCGTTGAAGCGTCTCATTGTACCGTTGTACTTTCTCACTGTCGCTTAACCCCGGTCTCTGTAAGATCTGTTGCATCTCTCCATCCAGGGTGTTTATGGTCTTCACCGTAGGTGGCACAGGGTAGGGCGATTGGAGGTTTTGAAGCAACCGAGGTTCGACGAGGACCATTTTTTTCGTGTGGTTCATTGTCGGCCGAAGAGTCCACCCAATACTGGACCCAACACGGAAGCGGCCAACGGTGCTAAGATGGCCCCGAGAAAGCCGCCTTTCTGTAACACCTTTTTCTTTTGTGTTTGTGGGACCCGCTTATGGACTAGGGTTCGTAGACCTGTCTTATGCTTGGCCAACTTGGTCTTCTGAGCCGGAGTCAGTGGTACGTTGCCTGTTAACAGGTTGTACCCGATCTCGCACAGACAGCGTACAAGGTCAGGGTCCGCACCGCGTACAATGGTTCGGACCAACTCGGGTGGAGCCGTCTTCAATACACGGAGCGTGGGAGCGTGCTTCCGTACTCGCGCAGACATCCTGTACAACTAATGCTAGAACCCACAACTCTACCCTTTTTATCCACCTCAGAGACAAAAAATCAACCCTGCTGTGGTATTCATTCTTTTTATTATTCCCCATCATCAAAACACACAGACCCCAGCTGGGGGAGCCACTGTGGGTGTGTTTACATTATTTTTGCAAGTACACGTGGTGGGTCTCTCCGGGAAAGATGCCGGTCCGTAGTCGAAGGTGGTCGGGGGTGGCTTGCTTGAGGTCGAAGAGCATATACCCGTGCTGAGGGGTTGTGGCATCTTTAAAGGCTTCCAACGCAAAGGGTGTGCGGCCGGGATATATCTGTCTCGCCAGGTGCAGCAGTTGAGTGGTATCTCTCGGGTTTTTGAAGACCACCAGGTAGTGGGCATTTAAGCTGATGTTCCGATGTTCTTTGTTTTTACTGAACAGATTCTGCACAATGTAGATGATGCTGAGCCGTCGATGGTGGCTGCCTTTGGTAAAGAGTTGGGTGACCCGCGCATCCGTCTCCGCCATGAGATCATCCAGAACCACCAAGGTGTCGGGTTCCAAATCGGCCAGGTTGGGTAGGCCTTCCACGAACGTGATATGGGGCATTGCTGCATACGCTGCCTGCCATTCTCCGTAACACCACACGACTCGGGCAATAGGTGGGGTGATCATGCTGTCGGCGTGTTGAAGGAGCTTCCTGACGAAGTGCGTTTTGCCCGAGCCCGTCGGTCCTGCGATGAGACACGTGAAGGGATGCTGCCAACGGGGGTCCATGGTTCGAGGTGTATCCGTTGTCGTGGTAACCCGCTCTTGTAAATTTCGTACGAGTGAACTGGAGTGGTGGTGGGTACAACGTCGGTCGTCGTTGTCTGTTCACGTTCAGGGATGATGATGGTGGTGATGGGTACAACGTCGGTGGTCGTGGTTGTCGGTTCACTGTGAGGGATGAAATCCGGTGGGTCTTGAGACGTAGTAGGTGTACTTGGTGTAAGTGTAGAGCTTACACTCGACGTGGCTTGTACACGGGGTGTGGTGGTGGTGACTGGGCTCGATACGACTGGTGCTCTCTGTAGACCGGTTTCACTGATGGCTGGTGTTCTCAATTGGTTAAGTAACGTACTGACATAGGCTACGTCGTAAAACACACCTCCGTACAACACACTCAGCAGGGTTAGCAATAGCACCCCAAAGACCACTTGCGCTTTGCGCGTTTTGGGAGACGCTGTGTTCAGAGACGGTTGCACCGTGTTCATGGTTGGACGTGGAATGAAGGAGGACGGCAGTGGTGTCTGGCTTTATAGTCGTTTCACCTGGTTGGCAGCAACCCAGGAATTGAAGGAACTGGGCCAGCCTTGCCATTTGACGAAATGAAACAGTTTGCCACGTCGACGTTCCGTTTTCAAAATCTGCTCCACCGTGTAGTAGTCTTGCTGTGTTTTTACGACAGGCTGTAATTCCGTCTGGTAAAACGTGCCTAGCAACGTTTCCCCTTGAAGATCTTCCAGTTCGTAGACTCGCCGCTGTCGGGGTAGGCGCCGTTTAATCAGGAAGTGCTCATCGCTCCAGTTGGGCAAGTAACTTTTCTCGAACTTGCCCTTGACTTTACTGATCCGTACAGGGTCCCCGACCTTGAACATCGCCTTCGGTGCTCGTTGCGATGGTATGGGGTACAAGACACGGCGGACTTGGGCTTCATTGCGTTGGGTCACGGTAATGGGGGCTCTCTGTATACTTCGATGATAGGCTCGATTGTAACCCCTCACCAGTTTCGGGAGAACATCGATGTACCGCCTTGTATTCTTATAGGTGAAATATTTATACATGCGGCCTTTGAATGTCCTGTTGAACCTTTCCACCACGGAAGCCTTGGTCTCGTTGTACGTATGGAAGAAAAACACCTTCTGGGCTTTCAGAAACTGTTGGAACGGTCTGTTGAGGAATTCCGTGCCTTCGTCGGTTTGCAAATACAAAGGTTTGCGCCCGGTCTTGAAGATGTCTTTGAACGCCGCTATGAGATTTGCCCCCGTTTTCGTCCGGATGGGTACCACCCACGCATACTTGGATAGAATATCGATGCACGTCAAGATATATCGATTCCCATCGTTGTGTTTGGCAAAGGCGCTCATGTCGACCAAATCCGCTTGCCACTGGGCATCTATTCCTCCCACGATGACCCGGTTCCGTAGAAAATGGCGACGGACAGCTCGATGTAAGGTATAGGTGTCTTGTTTTCTTAACCAATCTCGGACTTGGGCACGTTGTATCCCCTGGGGTTTGGCCGCTCGATAGAGAGCCGACAAGGCACTATAGGCCGCCGGACTGTCGGGACTGTAGTATAAGTTATCCAACACCTTCTCCCAGCGCTTCATGGTGACACAATGATGATGGACCCTGGCTCTATCGTTTATTTATAACGGGTGTATCTTGGGCCGGAGTTTCTTTCTGATTTTCTTCGTGGGCTTCCACAGTGGCCATGGTAAATGACCAGTCCAACTCGTCTGATGACCGCTTGATAAGCACTTCATCCACATCTACCACGGCATCTTCCAATGCAGACCATAGATCAGGGTGAAGGGTAAAATGCACTGTACCTCCATCTAGCCGAGCCAATTGAGCAAAGAAAGGGCCGCGTCGGATGTACACATCGTGACACAAGTGGATGAGGTCGCCGTCCAGTTCACCAGACAACACCCGTTTGAATTTGGTCCAGCCCTCCCGGGACAGACGAATGTGAGCCGGGCACGGTTGTGTAGGGTCCGCATCACAGACGTCTCCCACCTCCTCCATGATATCGACCTTATCCGCATACACGTGCAGGAAAACCTCGGGGATCAAGCTGAAATACGCCAGTACTATATGCTCCGTCATGGTCAGTACGTGAATGGTACGAGATTTGACTGTCTCTCGTATTTATAGGGAGAAACCCCGTGAGATCAAAGGATCAGGTGGTCATGTCACTGGGCTGGTTGAGTGTAGCCGGGTAATCAATGGCATCGTCGTCGGGTTCATGTAGTTGTTCATGGGGTTCAGCCAGCGCGTCCTGAATAGCACGAGCCCACCCCAACTGGTGTGATGATCGCTCGTCCGGTGTAAATAGCTGGTCCACAATAGGCACCACTTTCTCCAAGGCTGACCACAGATCGGGGTCTAGGGTGAAGCCTCGCGTAGGGTCTTGGTAGCGGCCCAGGCGTAGGAAGAAGGTTGCACGGTATACGTAGATGGCATTGTCTATGTGGATGAGGTTTCCGTCGAGCTCACCGCTCAACATCCGTTTAAATTTGGTCCAGCCGTCACGAGGTAGTGTCACCGTATTCGATATGGTCTCAGCGGGCGCCCAGCAAATAGCTCCACGGTCTTCCACCAGGGTGACTTTATCTTCATAGGCGTGTAACCCCACCTGGGGTGTAAGGGGCAGGATGGCTCGTAGGACGGGTGACATGCTTGGTCCAAATTTCGAACGGTGAATGACACACACTCTGTCTGACCCTGGTATTTATAGTGTCAATACCACAGCGCCAGGATCAATAGGGCACAGACTATTGTGAGGCCAACCAGCCGGTGCTGGTTCCGGCGTGAGCGCTCGTGGTCCATAGCCCGAGCATCAAGGATGGCTGTCATAGTCCAGTAGTGGTGAGTGATGGCACGCCTCTCCATCGAGTGCACTCTGTGGAGGACCGCTTCTGTGAACTCGTTGAGGATCTGGCGTCGTCCCTCGTTGTCGTCGCCATCTGCAAACATGGACCGGACCACTGCTCGGTAACCCGTGAATGAATTCACCACGGTGGCATACTGTAAAATGCGAGTCGCATGGGGCTGGATGTCCGCCATGGCTCTGCAACCGTAGAAATGAAGGTGTAGGATCCAGAGGGACGTGTTTTATAGACCAGATGTAGCTCTACGGGTGTAGTCCGTGATACGTACTATTCTGATGGGTTATGTGGCTCCTATAGAGATAGTACTTCATCGACCATGGGGATTACTTTTTCCAAGGCTGTCCATAGATCAGGGTCCAGAGTAAAACCACCTTGCTTGAGACAGAGGAGTCGAGCAAAATAGGGACCGCGGAAAATGTAGACGTCGTCACACAGGTGAATGCTATCACCGTCGAGGTCAGCCAATAACACCCGTTTCAAGGTAGTCCAGCCTTCCGGGGATAAAGAGACACGCGCTGGTTCAGACGTACAACAACACCTACTGTCGTCATCGATGAGCTCCACACGTTTGGGATACAACAATAGGGTGCAGCCCGGTGTAAGAGTGCGGGTCTCCCTCACACGCTCGTCTTCAGGCAAGACTTCAACCGGAGGTACTGCTGGATCGCAGGGGAAATCTTCTCCACGTCTCATGCTTTCGTCTAATACAAGCTGGTCAGGCAGGCAGGCAGGCAGGCAGGTCAGGCAGGCAGGCTGGTCAGGCAGGCTGGTCAGGCAGGCAGGCAGGTCAGGTAAGTCAGAGAGCTCCGTAAGGTAGTGCAATGAATACACCCAATCCACTAAAAATCACCTCCTTTTATACGTTTTTCTCTGCCGCCATCTTGCCGCCATCTTGTATTACAACATGGCCGCCAATGCCGCCATCTTGTATTACAACATGGCCGCCAATGCCGCCATCTTGTATTACAACATGGCCGCCAATGCCGCCATCTTGTATTACAACATGGCCGCCAATGCCGCCATCTTGTATTACAACATGGCCGCCAATGCCGCCATCTTGTATTACAACATGGCCGCCAATGCCGCCATCTTGTATTACAACATGGCCGCCAATGTCGCCATCTTGTATTACAACATGGCCGCCAATGCCGCTATCTTGTATTACAACATGGCCGCCAATGCCGCCATCTTGGTACCACACTTGACCTCAGTGACCCCTGTGACGTCATAGTTACATCCGGGTGAAATACGGCTCCATTTACTCTATGACTACTACTTGTGTCAAAAAAAGGTTTAACTATAATGTTACGAAGCCATAGCCGGACAGTTTCCGGTAATTTTGATCGTTTGAATACTAGCATAATGCTTGTCGTTTCCTGTTTGTTCTTTTGCATTCTTTTGGCATATACGACGTTTTGTTTTGAGAGAGTGGGGAGAATGTCTTCTAGTTTGATACTGAGGTCAATTCCATAAATTACTCCTTTGCATTGCTCTCTACGCTGTATGAATTGTTTTACCGAGACAGGTTTATCTGCTAGCAGGTCTAAACGTAGTAATTTCTCGTACTGAGTTTGTGATTTGCAGTGGACTTTCAGATCACCACCCGGCATTTCAAAGATTTGATGTACGTCACCAGCACATTTTTTGAGATCGTTTGCTACCTTGGCCTTTGGGAATTTACATGCTCTCAGTTGGGTTAAACTATGGATGATGGCGATAAAATTTGCTAGACTACTAGGCCTTTCGGGTAGGGATCGTTGTTTTTTGGTGGGTGGGGATTTTTCAGTGTTGATTTCTGAGAGCTTCCTTTTAGGTGTTTTTACGGTAGATTGAGAGGCTTCCATTGTTTGGTTTGTTTTTGTTTAGATCAGGACTAGTTGTTATTTGGTAAGGAGTGACTTTAGTGATAGGAAATATTAGTATAGGTGCAAAAATTCAATTCAAAACTTAGCTCTGGCTGGCTGGTTTCTCCCGCTGTTTGTTGTTGTAGTATAGGTAATCCTGAACGCCCGGGGAACAAAGACCGCAGAGGAACACAAAGGCTGGGAAAGCTGGGCTGGTTTGGTAGAACACAAAAACACGTCCGTTCACTTTGAGCGTTGACTGGATCCGCAAACAACTCACACATAGGTGAATGTATATTCTTTTGCTCACAAAAGCACAAAAGTGTTAGGTGACAAACACAACTCACAGCCAAAGGCACAAACAAAAGGCATGATGAACACTACTCAATTAGGTGTTTTTAATGCCAAGAAGCGTATAAAAACATGCCTTTCATAAATTCTCTGGTGACCACCGCAAAAAAATAACAACACATATTTAAAACAACCAAGAATATGGGCCATAACTTTGACTGAAAATAATTCCCATTGTCTAAGCTGAGTTGACTGCCAGTCATTAATTCGAGTCAAAATTCATTGTGACGATTGCGATTTTATTCATCAAAAACTGGTCAGAGCACATCTTCAGAGCTTCCGGGATCTTGGCGGCATCTTCATAGCTAAATAATATATAGCCGTGGGGGCTATATATTATTTAGCTACATCTTCACTGAAACCAGCTAGGGTATGGCCCCTGGACCCTCGCCTGCAGGGCTTTAAATAACAAATTTATTTTTAGCTAAATTATTATCTCCTCACATCCTTTTCCAAAATGTGTAATTTTCGTTGTTTGTTAGCTTCATCTGGGCACTCCAAAAAAGATGTAGGCGTGACATGTCGTTCCACAAATTAGATATCCATTGCGGAGTTGTCTCCCTTCTTGGGGAACTCTTGCATTTGAAGCGCACGGGGCCAACATGGCGGCGGCTGTAAGGTTAGCTTCCGTTGTGGGTGTGTAGAGTTTAGGATGTTTTCTTTGAGGAATGCGAGTGTAACAGTACCAAATAATTATTGATAAGACTTTTGAATCAATATACTGTAATATTCCATAATGGAAATTAACGAGGACCATGTCAGTACACTTTTAGGTATGGGCTTTCCCAGCGTGGACGAGGTACGGAAAGCCTTACGCCTGGGTAAAAATGACTTGAATGAGGCGGTAGCTATCCTAACGAACGAACATCCCAGCTCAGGCTTCGTTACTGTTGATGAGTTCGACGTCGAGATGAAAGATATCCAGTCCAAAGGAGGCACACAAACCGCACAAGAGCCCGTCTATGGACCCTCGTTACCAGTACCACCGAGTTATGATGATGTCGTTCAAACTGAGGTCAGAAACCAGTGACATTGCAGTGTGGTTCAAATTTAATGTGAAACATGTTGGACCATTTAAAAGATAGTGGTGGGGTGGTGTTAAAGGATGGGTGTGTATGGAAGTGAATATGTGGGCAGTTGTGGGATATAACCGGTTTCGTCGGGTTAGGATATTGGTTTAACAATTCATAATGTGAAGGTTGGGATTGGAGGGAGGTGTACCCTCCAACATGTTTGGCATCTTCATAGTATTTGTTCTTTGCATGGCCCCTGCTGCCAGGATTGACTAAAGGTGTCCCGCACAGCCCCTCGGACAGCTTGTCATAAGAGGCAACTAACTGGGGCACCCTTGGGGTTAGTCCGGCTTAGTTCAACCTGGGACGAATATTAAAGGGATATGAAACGTACCCCGACATCAAAGGCGCCGCCGCGAGCTCGCGCTGAATGTATGTCTCGCCTGCCAGGTCTCGCGCTCTACGCGCGTGAGCCTTTGCATCGCCTAGTTTTCGTCACGAATTCATTCCAGATTTTACCAGATTTATAGACGTTCTTCTGCAGTAATTGGCATCAGATTATTTGATCGAGACGGGTACTATTTTGAGAGAAGAAACTTTTGAGGGATTTTCATCGAAAAGATGCATATTTTCATGACAACTTTCGACCGCTCTGCGCTGGAGCGGCAAGGAAAAACTCATTTTTCCCCTTCTTTGTGATCAAACTTCTCATTTATCTCAGTTTTTGAAGTATATCTGTGCTAGTTTTTACAAAATATGCAAGCATGTCATTGACAGTACGCAAAATGTTTTAATTTTCCATTTTCGTTTTTGTAAATAATTGCTCGTGAAAATCGTAAAAATGCCAAATATGTAGAATTCTGAACAAATCTCACAATTCTTGTACGTTTTTGTGATTGAACTACTCTTTTGGGTCATATGTTTTTTTAGATTTTTTTCTCTGTGCACTAGTTTTGTTTCTTGTCGTTTGCATGATGTATTCCTTTTGCCACTCGTTAAGCTGTAAAGGATTTTTTTTGGTCACCAATCTTGGCCTAAATTGAGTTGACTGGCGTTCACGTTAATGGAGTCTTGTTGACAAGCACGTGTATTCGCCCAGCATTGACCAGCGAAACAGGGCGGGACTCGCAGCGAAGCACACGTGACGGTCTTTTGCGCACAAAAGCCAATCAGTGACGAGGCGTACTAATTAACCAATCACTAATCACTCATTAACATATCAATTAGCGAGACAAACCCTAGTTCAAAGAGAGGAGCCGCGTTTCATATCCCTCTATACTCGTCCCAGGTTCAACAAGCTGAGTGAGTGAGTGACATTTAATTTTGTGATATTGATTATGTAGGGTTCAGCCGTTGAACCGAAATTTCCTATCGCAAAATTTTCGCCTCCCGACCTGGGTAACAGCGGGTGGATTTGCGCTCATAAAAAAGCAATAATACCTACCGCTTTGTGCTCGTTTGGATAGAATACGTATTTGCCTACTTCCCTGGCCATTCATTTTCTCTGTCCAGCTTCTTTCATTTCCATAAACGGCAAAAGAAAAAAATATCATCGCGGACGATCTTCCAAAAACGAAATCCGCCGCCATTTTGAAATGTCACTATGGTGGCACGAGACTAATTTGTAAATTCGGGATTGTAGACAGGAAGGTCGGAAACGGCTCATTCATAAGGCTGTCACATCTGCATTAAAATGTAAAATTGTAACTATCGATATCAAGCATAATGGAAGGCACATACTGAGAAAGGTAATTCATGGGATTTTTCATCTCCCTAAGCGACTGGGTCGACTGAGCGGATTCAGTTTTTCTGACTCTTGTAATCCTGAATTTAGAATAACCTCACGTGAGAGAATCAGGGTCACGTGACAGTGTTCGAAAATGGCGGCGAATTTCGTGTTTGGAAGATCGTCCACGATGATATTTTTTTCTTTTGTCGTTTATGGAAATGAAAGGAGCTGGACAGAGAAAATAAATGGCCAGGGAAGTAGGCAAATACGTATTCTATCCAAACGAGTACAAAGCGGTAGGTATTATTGCTTTTTTATGAGCGCAAATCCACCCGCTGTTACCCAGGTCGAGAGACGAAAATTTTGCGATAGGAAATTTTGGTTCAATGGCTGAACCCTACATAATCAATATCACAAAATTAAATGTCAGTAGGGTTCAGCTTGTTGAACTAGAGCTTCCTATGACCCTTCATGCCAGATGACTGATAATTTCTGAGAGATTGTCTTGCTAGCATTGGAGTTCTATCCCATACAAAAAACACAAAATGGGAGCGACCACGGGGTCGCACTACCTCATCCCAGTAAGAATTATTTTTAAAATACATTCGGCCGTTCTACAACATTTAACTCGCATATATTTATTAATGAATAATTTCCCTTCATTGTCAGCCCAAATTTAACAAGATCCATCACATTGTTCACAAGTTTTACCTCATTCCAAACGAAAAACTGGGTCAGTTGTGGTTTCGTTGAAGCAAATGAAATGCAAATACAGGTCGTTGATACTGTAATAGACGAAGAACGAACCAGATCTTGTTAAATTTGTGCTGACAACGAAGGGAAATTATTCATTAATAAACATATTATAGTTAAGTGTTGTAGAACGACCGAATATATTTAAAAAATAACTTTTACTGGGATGAGGTCGCTTCCATTTTGCATACTTGTTTGGGAGAGAACTTTGACCCGAGCCAGACAATCTCTCAGAAATTATCCGTCATCTGATGTGAAGGCTCATAGGAAGCTCGGACTACTTTGGGGTTCCCAGGTGTGAAAATGAATAGGACCCTACCTGCAGGGTTCCACGTTGTGAAAAGTAAAAGGACCCAAATGTCGTGATATGACTGTAAGATGTTTGGCGGTCACGTTAAATGACCTACGAATGACAGATGGACCAATCAGAACCTACACACTGATTGCGTGTAGAGTGACATCATCCTCAGGTAGCGGCGTCATTCCTCCTAAAATATGGTACTTGTGCAGGCCCAATATATGGGTCAGCCAATCAATAATGCACTTGTATGACACTTTTCAAAATTCAAGTTGTTTCTATGTCAGTGACATCCCATGTCTATTTATAAGTTCTTTGAACATTGAAGGGGGCCAGATATATCAAGGGAAGTTTGAAGTGGGGACGTAGAAATTGGCCTCATAAAATGAAGATGTCACCCGTGCTGCATGTACATTATTGACAGTAGGTGGTGAAAGTATTCCTAATTTCTTGTATAGAGGACATAAATTATTGCACCAAATATTATCAAACAATAGGTTGATTCAATACATCTAATTTACAGGTTAAAATGCTTTAGATCAGTAACTAAACTCGGGTTTGGGTAGTTATAGTCACCTCAAAGAGTTCCAGCTGCTCTTTTGTGTTAGTACTGATCAACAGCTTAGCTGCAGTTTTAAATAAATCAATTGGTGATTCACTGTTTGTAGAGGATTTCAACATAAGGTGTAGTGGAAAAAGTTTACATAATTTTGAGAGAACATTACAACTTTGTTCAAATGCAATTCAGAAATTGTGTCTAGAAAATGGTTTCAAGTTCTCCAGATCAAAGACAAATTGTATACACTTTTGTAGAAAGTATTTCCAGCAAAAAGATCCAGTGCTTACATTAGATGGAACTGAAATCAAGGTAGTAATAGAAGTCAAATTCTTTGGAATATTGTTTGACCACCGATTAACGTTCTTACCACATATAAATTGCCTGTAAGCTAAGTGCATAAAAGCTCTTGACTTGTTGAAGGTAAACTTTGCCAGCTATAAGTGATGGAGAGATCAGCAGATGCTTCTCCATTTATTTCAATCACTTGTTCATTCTAAGCTTGATTATGGCTCTATTGTTTATAACGGTGCAAGCAAGTCAAACTTGGCAAAGCTAGATCCTATTCTCAATCAAGGACTAGGATTTTGCCTCAGAGTGTTGATTACTTCTGGATTGCTGGGATATTGACTTATTTTTGTTGAAATACTTAGAAGTTTGCTTGATCATCGCTATATAACTGAAATATTGCTGAATGTGATGTTATACCTTGATTCTCTCTCTCTCTCTCTTTCCTATTTGATGTTTCCAATTTGACTGAAAGTTAATTAACCATTGTGGAATCTGTTTAACTGTACCTGTAGTCTCGGGACATAGAACAAAGTGAAGAAGTACCAGAAGCAATGACAACAAATGGGACTGCCAGAGATGAGAACAATTCACTGGAGTTCCCCGTCACTAACCTGTATGAGTTGGAGGGGCGTGTCTTCACAGAGCACTGGTCTATACCCTATAAACGAGAGGAGTCACTGGGCAAGTGCCTACTGGCTACAACTAGACTGGCAGATGCAGGTTGGTTTCAACACAGCTTTCATCTCATTCCACTTTGCCATGTGGCTATATTCCCCCACATCGCAAACAACTGTCGAGGGCACTTCCTGCAATGTTCTGCTCTCTTTAAATGGACTAAAATTCATCCATATCCACCTTTTAAAACCAGAACACATTGTAAAGCCCTCCAAACTGGAAAACTGCCTATAAGATCTGAAATCCATTCGGTTTTGAGAGACCACTTGGTTCGGGACTATTTGCTAGTCTGAAACAGCCAAACAATTTCTTTTTTGGATTGTTGATCAGGGATTTACAAAGTGTTCTGAATTTACACTGGTGGATAATTTTCCATGACACTAAGCAAAATACCAAGAAAATCTTTGTTTTGAAATCAAAGTATTAATTTATTTATGTCTCCCCTTTGACAAAGTTTGAAGTAATCTGAACAAAACTTGGACTCGTACAAGAAAGTAGTTTCACTTTCACTTTGGAAGTCAATGATAATCATAAAGATCTCTCTATATATTGACTTGATGAAAGTGGTCATAATAATCATAATGGTGATGATAAGGATCTCCCTATATGTACTTGAATGTTTTCATTTTAAATGAGTTGATGTTAGTGATAATCATGATGATGATAATCTCAATTTTCCTTGATTGTTTTACAGGTTTGTCAGACTCTGATGAGAACTGTAAACGGTTTATGGAGAGGTGTATGCCAGAGGCTTTCCAGAAGGTAACAATCAGTAAAAATGTTAAAAGTGTACATTAAATGTATCACTATGCTATTATTTTGATATCTAAAGATGTACATGTACCTCGCTTGTGGCGAGAAGTTAACCTCACTAATAATGCTAATTAATTTGACCATTTGGTCCTCATCGAGGAACAGTATTAAACTCAAGCTTGACTCATCATTTTAACTGACTTGTTATTTTATATTGTTCTCTCTATTCAGCTCCTAGCATCAGCTGCTGTCCACAGATGGGGAACAGAGATCCAGGAGGGGATCTATAGCATGTTACTGTTGTTTATAGACCTGGTGGTGGCCCGGTTACAGCATGTCCCTGTACCTGCTGAACTCCTCCATGTCCTCACCTTGGTAACCTACATACACTTATACATGTTATATAACCCCCTACTTTATTGTCAGTATTGTTCATATACATCTATATGTCATTGTAGAAAACATGCCCTACCTAGTCTCTCATCTTCTCTCTACATTCAGCTAATAGACACTCAGCATTTCAAGTGTTTCCCATCCCAACCATTATATCTTCACAAGTCCGGGCAACTTCTAAATCCTGGACCACTTTGACGATTCAATTGAGTTCTGGAGTCGTCGTGTCTATTATGCGATCTTTTGCAGTTGTTTTGAATTAGCTTGTATCTGAAGCTTGCATTTTTTTCTTTGACACCCATTGTTGATTTCAACCTGACATCAAAATATTTTGGCCAGTGAAGAAATCAAATCTCTAACTTTGCTGAAGTTTGGCGTAATGAGCTGACTGAACACATTTGTGACCGCATCTTATATTCAGAACCATCATGGGTATGACTAACCAAGCCAGTGTGTCGATCCTAACAGATGATTTATACTCTGGCTTGTGAGGATGAAACTTTATTGTACACAAATGTTTCATGTCATGTTTGTACAAGTAGTTCCAGTGTTCTAAAAATTGATCAGAGGAGGCAGCCCAAAATTTGCAAGTATAAAGGACATTTTAACCTCCAACCTCTTGTTATTGAGAACCCAGCCCACTGAAGCGACAGCTTGACACAGTCCAATTTCACTTATCAGATAAAAATAAACTTCATTTTGACTAAACATTTTTGATCCGTTTATCCATCTCGTCATCTGTGAATTATACTTGTAATATTTATAACATAAATATGATCAGAAATAGTATTTCCATACTGCTTAAAGAAACTGTACTGAAGTGTTCATTTATGATTATGATAATGTAGTAGTTTGAGTCATTAGAAGCCTGTCACTTAGCAGTTTATAATATTCCTTTACTAATTTTATTACAATTTCCTGTATAATTTTCAATTTTCTTTTTAAATTGTGCTGTTTCCATGTCTTTGTTTATTGATTTTGTACATTTCATTACAGTCGTTCACACCAGACACTGAATTTCACTATAAGAATAAAGGGAGACGACCTGACCGCGTGTTTAAGGAGGACGTCACTGCAGAGGGCAGTCAGTCTAATATATACGCCATCAGTCCACCCAGCGGCTCATACAAGGTACACAATCCCCCTTCATAACTGAAATCAGAATAATGGCATACTTAGGCTTGTATCGGTTGCACAACTATCACAGTATAGAACCTATCATATTCTCTTGTCTCATATTTCTAGAACTAGGAGAGAAATGTGGCCATATGTATCTAACTGGATTGACCTTTCATGGTCTGTGATCATTCATGATGATATATTGTTTGTTGTAGGATCCATTTGGCTGGCTGACCAACCTGATTAACAGAGTAAGTCGCTTCACAAGTGTTATTTTAATAGTTAACCTGATATATGTATGGTATGTCAAAACAAGTTCAGTTTAAATAGAAATTTGACAAAAATTGTTTACTGTCTAACTGTGCTTACCCTTCGAAGGTAGTGGGAAATAAGGGTTGTGGCTTACCTGGTATATTACCCATTCAGGCCCCCCCCCCCCACTTTTTGGGACCGCAATGTTATAAGTTCTATCTTAGATAGACCAGTCCAACATTTAATATGGCCGGTATAGAGTTCAACCCCCCCACTTTCAAATGTGCTCTGCGGCTCCTGCCACTCTCACAGTTTAATCTACTATATTGAGTTTTTAATGCAGGCATATATCTAATCAGTCCCGCATAGTGAAGTGGTGTGGAGTGAAAAGGTCAAAGTTCACCAGCTGGTCATGAGTTAAAAAAAGCTGGGCTATACTCATCTGAACAGCCAGAAACATTTAGATCAAGCCATGATCAGGCGATGTAGAATCGGCCATACGTGATTAACTCACGAACATTCACTAAAAAAAGAACCAGTCCCAAAGGTGTATTCCATGCCATGAAGATCTCACGGTGAAACATATTCTTATCGAGTGTATAGAATTTAAGATTGTAAAAGATTCTTTTTATCGAGCGACTACTTTGGAAGATCTTTTCGTTCAGGTGAGGGAGGACTGTGCCTCAGGTTATTTGAGGGAAATCGGTTTGTTGCATAAGTCTTGATGTGTGTATATTTTAATGCGTTAGATTATTAACTTGAATACTTAGAATTTTGTTTGAAAATTGCTGAGCGCGACTTTGAACTTTAATTCTCTCTCTCTCTCTTACTTGCGAGAAGTGAAGATAAGATTTCGTCATCATTGTGGATGAGCAGAATGGTACCAAACTGTTTTGTTCTGCATGTTACACATTTTCCAGATACTTGTGAAATGGTTGCAGAGTGTAATACAGCTAAAGGCATGCAGCATGATTACACCCTGCAGTGTAGAGTTATAAAATGTGTCTGATGGATGCATGTAATTTTCGTCGCTGATCATTCCCCTTGTTTTTCACAGTTTGGTCAGAAAGGTGGATTTACCCTAGTTAAGAAGTATCTGGAGAATGACTTCCTTGACGCCCCTGTGAGTCCTCTGTTACCTCAGTGTTTATTCTTGGTATTTCATACTCATAATTGTACCACGTGTTAGACATTAGTGTAATAAGGTAATCTATACCAACATGACCAAAAGATTGAAATTTGTAGAGGATCGACATGCATGACCTTCAGCAAACTCTTGATCCACATAAAAAATGAACTTTATCCCAAATTTTTCATATTACAGCCTTTCAGATACTTTCGAGATTCAGATGTGATAACTGAAGGAATTTTTATGTGAAATTTTGTCTTGATTCATTCGTGAAGAGAATTTTCTGAAACCCTTATTGTTCATGAATGGGATTTGACATATTTTCTTGTTTGGTCAGGCCATGGCAGCCCTGTTACGACCATTTGGTGTCAGCGCTGAATATCTGAATTTTTCGCTCGTGGAGAAATTACTGAAGCCTGGAATGGAACGAGTGATTAAGTACGTCCAAGGTCTTGAGGAGAAAGACTTCAAGGAGAAGGTAAGGATGGAAACTACTGGTTGAAAATGAGAAGTTAGGTTAAATTTAGGTGAGAATTGGCGTAGGATCTAACCGGCTGGCAGTAACGTGAGAGTCAACCAATCCTGAGAACTCTTCATAGTGCTTTGAAGGGAATGGTAGGGGCTTTTCGATTGGCTCAGCTGAATCAGCGCTACTCTGTATCTTCTGATGTTGACGCGCTCCCGCCAGTTTGGCACCATAATGCAGGGTAGAAATATGGACTGGTCCCTAGCATAATCTTTGGGTTAAGGCGGAGACGATGATCCTATCCCTCCTCTCCGTCTGCAAGTAAAGTAGTTAAAATGCGGCTGTGATGTCATTTAGAGCATGAAATATTCATGCCTGGGCGCTCTGAACACCAAATTCAGTTGAAATTAGTAAGATCCTACATAGCGACATATACGATTGGGGAGCATTGATAGGATATTTATTTATCAAGATTGCATTGAAGGTAAATAATCCCTGTGTAATGATGTCACCAATGTTGAGGAGCAAACCACCTTAAGTACCCAAGCAATAATATGGTTTGATGTCTTCAACTATTTATGGAAACCATTTTTTTATTTAATCGAAAGACTATATAAATTGGAATGTCCGTAGTGTATAGTTCTGTGATATTGTTGTGTTATATTACAGAAAGTAGGCAGTGTGAGTGACCTCCTGGCTTCTATGAAGCTCCTATGTCTGAACATGCTGCCTAATGATGTGGATGATATTGATGACCTGAGGTTAAACATTGCACTACGTATGCTCAAGTCACCACACTTCAATGCTAAGATGAACTCTCTGAAAGAGGTGTGTATATAAATAAAATGTGATGGGTTGAGGCGGGGGCATTTGATTATTACTGTTCCAATACATTATTGTTATATATATTTTCAAGTAAAGGTGGATATAAAAACAATATTAACATCTGGACAGGCAACAACTGTACTCTTTCGGTAGAATTCTGTACTGGCATTCTGGTTCTGCCGTAGCTATGCAAATGAATAATTGCCGATACAAATGTCAAATAAAATATATCTTCACACAGTATGAATGACGTGTTTGAATTTGTCCCCGCTTCAGGTAACCAAGTTAATCGAGGACAGCACAGGGAGTAAGGTTCCCAAGACGGCCATTGCAGTAGATAAGATACTAGAATGGCTGGTGGAGAATAGAATTCTGTCTATAGCCTTGGAGGGCAATATTGACCAGGCTCAGTACTGTGATAAAGTCAAGGGTATTGTGGACTTTCTGGGGGCCAAACTCTCCCTCGATGAACTCACCATGATCTGGAAGATGCAGGTCAGCTTTCCCTGTGCAATACTCATGACATGTTGTAGACAATCTAACATCAAAAAGTTTCTAAGTATCCTGAAATAAAGGTTTAAACTCAAATAACAGATTTCACTGTACCATTTATTTACCTTCCTAATTAGAGGTTGTTGAAAACATTACTTCAAATAAACGAGACTTTATTGTGAATGTTTTTGAAAAAATTAGAATTGTCTGAGTTATTACCCCTCAGCCCATAGGGCTGTGGGGTCTTGTCGTTGCCATGTACGTACGTCCGCCCGTCCTAGCGTCCGTCCGTCAACATGTTCTTGTCCGCTGAATATCTGCAGATCTATGAAGTCGGGCCTGACCAAACTTTGGTGAGAGCTTCCTGAATGTTGACTGATGAAATGATTAGATTTTCAGATGGCTATGATGATTTCATGATTTTTAATTATTTTTTTCATTATTTATTGATGGTTCAGCTTTTGCACTGTTATCTATGCCCATCAACATGTTCTTGTCTGCTGAATATCTGCAGATCTATCAAGTCGGGCCTGACCAAACTTTAGTGAGAGCTTCCTGAATGTTGACTGATGAAATGATTAGATTTTCAGATGGCTATGATGATTTCATGATTTTTAATTATTTGTTTTTATTATTTATTGATGGCTTAGCTTTTTCACTGTTATCTATACCCATCGGGAACCCTTGGTTGCATGTTTCATTGTGACTTTTGAAGGTTCCCTGATACAAGAAAGCCTGGTCCATTCAAGAGTCAAGATAATCATTGGATGGAACCCCCCAATTCCCATTTATCTGGGAGCTTACATGCTACACTTGTTCAACCTATGCACTACCCTCGGGAGGATTTCCCCACCCCTGGGGCACTAAATGTTATTGGACTTTTTCCTATCCACAGCTTCTCAGCTTCATGTGATATGTACGAGATGCAGTGTACATTGTTTTTTCACACACAATGCGGAATCACCTAAAATTTATTCCTTTATAGTAATAACTTACAGGTTGGTGACATTATTTTATTTCAGAAGTACAAGAGGAAATAACCGGCGGGGGGTTCCCGCAGTATCGAAACAATTTTGCTGTTAAATCATTCTATTCTACAACATATGATTTATCCTAAAACTTTTGCATGTTACTGTACCTTGGAAATTATTTAAAACGAGTGATTAGGAGAGTGTCCAATTTAGTGTGTTTCTGGGCAATTTTGAACCAGTTTGCATACCTGGCAATGCATATCCCCCCGCCACTGATAAAGCTACACTTTCTTGCATGCTGTAATCCCAGCACACCACTCACGTGAAAACAAAGTCTATTATATACGGTACAGAAATCACACAAACTGTATACACAAGGCTGTATCCAGGGATTTTTTGCATGTTCCGATCCCAAACTCCCAGTTCCTTTTCGTAATTCATTATTGAGGGTCCAATTTTTTTTAGTGAATTTCAGCGCAAAGCCTGTGATCAATCACAAAACAGAGGTTTATTAACATGAAATTCAATACCCAGCTATGCTTTTTCTAGGAGTATTTCCTTCAGAAATCCTTTCAAATTGAACAACAACAACAACGCTTTCGTTTTTTGTTTCATATGAGTTTTGGGTGCCCATACGTTTTCTGGAACTAAATTGGCTCTAGATGCAGCCCTGATCCTACTTGACTAATAAAAACAGGCTGAGGGGTCCACGCACCTTTTAGGTGCTTTCCTGCAATTCATGTTCTAATTAGATTCATTTAATGAGTATATGATCATTTTCACCGACTGAAGAAATCTAACTGGAGACCAGCAGGTCCTGAGGGTTCATATGCCTCCTTGAAATCCCTTGAATTTGAATTCCATCCTGGAAAGTGCTTAAAAGTGCGTAAAAATTAGCTTTGTGTTCTGCAATCTCCTGGAAAATCACATTGTGTAAGTTGAACAATTCCCAATATCTCTTCCCTGTCATAAAATGTGTAATTTATCACTAGAAAATTCCTGGAAAATGACATTTATCGACCTGAAAAACCCATGGAATATTCCTTAAATTTCCATTGAATGGAAGTGTATATCGGGTAAGAAACCAGCAGAGATATAAAAAAATGTGTAATTTACTGACACAGGTGGTGTATCTTTTTTTTCACAGAATGGTCAGACAAACAATGTGATTGATAATATCCATTCTATTGTGGCTGCAGCAGCTGTCAAGTTTGACCCACAACAACTTGAGCATCTCTTCCTGCTTATACAGAAGGTAACAATATCATCCTTAAAAACACACTTCACCACACTCAGCTTTTCTGGTAGGACTAATTCTTGATTTGACCACAGTTTACAATACGGTAATTCCTCTAATAAATCAATAACCTTATCAGAAATCAAATCACCCCTGATTTTTGGAGGAAAATACGATCAGAAGTTGTAATAATTCAATCACCCCCGATTTTTAGTCAATCCCGTTTGTATGGGAGAATCAGAATCAGAATCATTTATTGACTAGAGTAGTCTCCCTTCCCTTAGAGCAAGTTTACAAGCAAGCACTTGGTATGTTACCACTGACCATTTGAACTAAATCGTGTTTGATAACAGGGTAGTAATTCTGCAGATGCTGCAGTATTAAAACTGCAATTAGCTGGATTGTATTGAATCACACCCATTGTAAGTAGAATTTGAAACGAATCACCTGTACTGTCCCGGACATGGTTGTCATAAGTCGTGGTATCGGAAACTGGGCACTTGATGATCCAAGATTCATTTCTTCAACTTTTGCGTATAACCGCTTTCACTCAGTTGCAATAAATCGATCACCCCTCATTTTGAATACCTCAAATATCACTTCCGGTGATCGATTTATTAGAGGAATTACCGCAATTGGTCGTTATTGGTTCAAGGTTTCAACCTGGGCACACGGGTTCTCATCAGATCACCAAAGTTAAGCAATGTTGAGCCCGGGCGACACTTGACAGGGTGACCGGATGCTGCACTGGCTGGGCTGATCAGTGCCCAGGATAGTAGAAACTGTGGGTGCTCTCGTGTCCTGGCACATGTAGGCACCATCGTTATATGGCTGAAAAATTGTTCAAAATGATGTTAAATCCTATTCACTCAATCAATCATTCAAGGTTTCACCATTGTTCTGTTCTTATTTTAATCAGAACTGGCAGGAAGACAATGATCGGATGAGAGAGAAACTGCTGGCGTTGATCGGGAAGATTGGACGAGAGGCTCGCGTTCCTAAAACCACAATTAGGGTTAGTATTGACGTAAGTTGAAATAGTGTGCCATTCTCAACATAATCTTTTGTAAGAATTTTTGAATGTATTATTTTTATTCAAAATGTAGGCACACTATCAGAGAATAGGCTGAATGTAGGCACACTGTCAGAGAATAGGCTGAATGTAGGCACACTGTCAGAGAATAGGCTGAATGTAGGCACACTGTCAGAGAATAGACTGAGTGTAGGCACGCTGTCAGAGAATAGGCTGAATGTAGGCACACTGTCAGAGAATACGCTGAATATCATAAATTTTTAGCTTCACAGGCATTGCTGTGTCTGCGTCTTCACAGGCATTGCTATGTCTTATTTTTATTGCCACTTCACCCCTGTTATTGCCAACACCAAAAAAATTAATAAATACAAATTTTAGGGTTTTTTTTTAGTTTCTGCACATTTTTGTCTCAAATTTATCTTGAAATAATATCCCTGAAGATTGTGCCAAACTGTTGTTTGATGGCTTCTATTGGTAGAAATTTTGGTTGTGCGAAAAGCCTCCTCCCTTGTCAATTGAAACAAAATATGCCTGTGAAGCTAAGGGTTAATTATATTCAGCCATAGTTGTCCAATGTAGTACATGTATTGTTATAAGATAATTCAATTAACCCAAGATGATTTTCTGTTCGCCCAAACAAATGCTTTTGTATTGCATGGTTTAATTTCCACTTCAATTTCTGTTGTTGTTGTTAGGTGTTAGAGTTACTGTGGGACTTGGCTCACCTGCCTGCCCTGTCCACCCACCTAATGGAACAGGCACTGGATGAACACCTGGCCATTCTCAGTGACTCGTACATCGTTAAGGAGCAGGTGAAGAGACAGTATGTCCTCAAGTGTGTTGAAGACATTAAAAAGGTAAATGTAAGTTTTCTCCCAATCCGTCCCAGGTTAGTTCCTCTTTCATTTGTTCTGTAGTATCAAGCCATTTGACTTCTTCTTATTTTATCTTGGTGGATGCTGAAGTTTTCTGAACATTGTTTTACATTGTCTTCACATGACTCATATTGTGAATGTTGAAACCTCATGCTTTAGATTTCATTACTCACTGTTATTTTTGAGCATCTCTTGCTTGTCATATGCTTCAACAGGAACAGAACTTTCATTTTGAATTTTGGGTTTCTTCAACATATTATTACTCCTTGGCAATTTTGGCCCAGGAGTATTGTCATTGTCATGTATATCCATTCGTCCATTACACTAATGTCGACAATACCATGTTTGTTACAGTCACCAAATTGCAGCAGCTTTTATCAAATTTGTAGTCTTGATGCCAATCTAAAATGACTCTCTTTGGCCCATATTTTATGCAGCTTTGTCTCTTTTCAGATGTCATGTGTGCCTAATTTCATGATATAATGATGTCTATTTCAGCTTGGTCCATATTTTTCAAAGTTATTCTCCCTTTCGCCAAATCCAGACACTATTGAATATAAATGACATTTCGATTTACTAATCCACACACCAAACTTGCCAATTCACACAGCATATGGATCTCAGTGGCTTGGGAAGCTGAGGGGTTTCGATGTGATCAACTTTCTATTTGATCATGTTTCTAGTTACTTTACAGGTATATGGTGTATTTGCTTTACATGCCCTTCACTAGGATTTTCGAAGCGGGGTGTGAATGTTTTCGATTTCCCATTTCGTATCATCGCACGGCTTTCTAGGTGGTCCGGATTGATCAAATTTATTAGAACGGGAAGTTGACAAAATTGTCCAAAATATAAGATATTCAGTTATTTCTTCATTGGTTTAGGCCTAATGATTCAGATTTTAATGATTCAAATTTATGAAACACACTGCTTGAATTTTGTCCACAAATATGGTGGATGATTGGATTTTAATATGGTGACTGAACTATTAGACGAATTACTGTATCCATATACAATCATTCACAGACCAATTTGCTACTCCAGTCAATTGAAAAGTTGGCCAATCTGCTTCATCGTGGGCACCATATCGAAGTATTTACTTGAAGTCCTATAGAAACCCTGTAGTCTATTAAAGAGAGTTTTTATGTGTTTTCTCTGTTTACAGGGAGTCTGGGTTCTACCAGCCATCAAACAAATGCTGCACATCAGTAAGAACATCATGAAACAAAGCTTCCATAAAACTGACAAGGTGAGTGAAAGTCCATCTTACTTAATAGATAACCTGGGTTATCCAGTGTCTCGTCCATGGTATATACTATCACTTAAATGGTTTGTCAGTGACCCAATACAGAAATATATGGGATCAGTACAATTCATATTGGGCTTGGCATCACGCTGAAGACCCTTTCTGAACATCTGAATGTCCCTTGGAAGAATTTTGGGTGCAAGAATAGCTTGTGAACAACTTAGATCCTATGTTGCTGTTCCTCATGAAACAAAGCATCACTCATTTGCAATATTCATTAGCATCCAAAATCGTGGATTATGATGAAACAGGAGTTGTTCACCAAATAAATGCTGTCTAATTTTTATACGCCCGCCAAAAGGCGGACGTATTATGTGATGGCGGTTTCCGTCCGTCTGTCCGTCCGTCCGTCCGTCCGTCTGTCCGTCCCTCGTGTCCGGTCTATATCTGGGACAGTTTTCTATCTACAGTTCTAATTTTTGGTGAGTGGATACCCTACGGGGGGACGATGTGTCGCGTACCAAAATGAAGGTCAAGGTCAGAGGTCAAAGGTCACTGGCCTAAAAAACAGGAAATCACTGAAGTGTTCGTGTCCGGTCTATATCTGTGAACGTTTTCTATCCACAGTGGCAATTTTTTGTGAGTGGACGCTAGGTGGAGACGATGTGTCGCATACCAAGGTCGAAGGTCAAAGGTCACTGACCCCAAAATCAGGAAATTATTAAAAATAACTGGTTTTTTGTGTCAGTAGATGCATGAGGGGGACACGATGTGTCACATACCAAAATGTAGGTCAAGGCCGAAGGTCAAGGTCACTGTGACCCCCAAAATCATGAAATTGTTAAAATCATGATTTTTTTGTGTCCATTGATACACATCCTCGCGTGCCAGTGTATCGATCGATCTGTTAGGATCGATACACTGGCTTGGTTAGTTACCCATATGAGTTCTGGATATAAATAGATCAAGAGGTTTCCTCTAAATCAACCCAATCAGTGAATGCGCTAAGCCAGTTGATTAGGCCAATCCGCTGCTAGGTATGAGATATGACAGGATTGAATTTCATTGCGGACTCAACTGCTTTGATGTCAAGTTGAAATCAACATCGGAAGTCAAAGCAAAAACCGCGAGCTTGGGATACCGACATGCTTATTCAAAACAAGCGCGGTGGATGAAATGTACGAGATTGTATAATGGAGGCGTCGACTCAAGAACTCATTCGAAAGACCAAAAATGTCAAGGTAAACCCGCTCCAAGGAATTAGGATTTACCTGGACTTGTGAAGATGATTGAGATATTGAGGGAAGACAATGTGTCGTGTACCAAAATGTAGGTCAAGATTAATGGTCAAGGTCACTGTGACCCAAAAATTTGAAATCATTAAAAATAACCTTTTTTGTGCCAGTAGATACATTAGAGGGACATGATGTGTTACATACCAAAATGTGGGTCAAAGATCAAGGTCACTGTGACCCCAAACTCAAGAAATCATTAAAAGTCACATTTTCATATACCTGTCGAAGACGAGATCATGTAATGCGATGATGCATTCTGTCCATTCACCCATTAACATTAGTTGTCCATGCGATATCTCTAGTTTCAAGGTATGGATTGATACCAAACTTTGGGTATAGCTTACTCGCATTGCAAAGAGAGATCAATTTGTCAAAAGTCAAGTTTAGCTGCCTATATGTGTTAGGTTGGAATATTCAGACTTGTCTCCCCTACATGTATATGGCATTTGTCCTGTGGAGTTGTCTCTCATGTTTGATACATGTAAGAAATGGCTACATTTACTTAAATTGTTGTGAAATAAAAACCATACATTTACTAATTTAATGGGGAGAGGGGTCCTTTATGAACTTTATACCTGTTTATTAACTCCAGAACAAAGGTTTACTTCATCACTTTCTTCACATCCTTCTACCTTCATGGAAAATTTTCTCGCCTGAAAGGAATCCATTTGAAAGAAAACTACTATTTTCTTGTGTTTGACTATTGTCGATTTCAGTGTGGTATATGTGAGCTCTAGACTCTTGTTTCAAGGTCACCTAGTTACCAAGAGTTCAACCCATTTTAGTTTATCATTCAATATAAGATGTGATGTATGTAACATTCTCAGAAGCATAAAATCGTAGACCTTTCTCTGGATTGCTAGCTACCAATTCGGATCAAGGCCATTAACAATCTAGAAATTCAGACCAGTGTAATTCCAGATATACGGGCGTATATTGAAGCCCCTTGGACTCTTGTTGGAATTACAGCTACATATTCAGAATTACAGTCATTTGTGATGGGTGGAAAATATTGATCAACCATGTGACCACGATTGCTTGATTTCATTGGACGATTTTGTTTGAAGCGGTATACTAGATGTAGCCAGGATTACACATTGTTCAATCCATGGTACATACCAGATAACCTGGCTTTCCCAGTATCCAGTTGATCATATGTCTTCAAATAACATGTGAACATTGTTACATTAGTAAAATATTTTTGCTGTTGAAGAAAAAAAAAAATCAAAATAAATCTTATACTTTAGAATAATCACTTTGAGATGAGGAAATGGATGAGGAAAAATGAGCAAACAAAGTTTTCCACGGAGGTAATTGTAATCTTGAAAAAACATATTGTATGGTGGACACACCTGCGATTGTTAATGAAGTAAATGCGTGTGTTTGTGTGCTGTTTTCAGGGAATACTGCATGAGTTGAACAAGAACTCTGACCTAATCAAACTGGTGACCAATAGCCTGGTGAAGTGTCACAAGACAGCCACTGTAGCTCAGGCTGGCAAACCTATCACCTCTGAGATCATCGTGGATAGTCGATATACTCATGCTGATGTAAGTTATCCTACCAGAACTGAGTAAGAGGGAATATTGAAATAATATACAGTGTAATAATTGTTAAGGAGGAACCCCAATGGAGACTTGAATCTTCAGTGAGAGAGAGATCTCATTTACCATGTAATTCTTAGCATTTTGGCTTTTATTTCATCAAAATTATCCTACTGGTTGCCGAAATATTGCACTTCGAAGATTCTGGGATCTGGTACAAATTTGGTACAGTATGCAATTGAGATTTGATGATGTCACTCAGTGAATTACAGATAATCAGAAAGATAAAGTATGGTATATCTGATTATTCACTTGGCATGCTTGGTGACATTGCCCAATCTCATTTTCACAAAATCCCTGAATATTAGATTTGGACTTCGAGTCCAATATCTGGCAACCATTTGGAGTAATTACATGTGGTAAATTGCATATTACTCAGTGTAATGAGCACATAATTTTCCTAGACCATTTGGGTTGCCCTTTAAATAACCGAGCAAACAATATTTGTTGTAACAATAGTACATGTCATTCTTCTGAACTCACAGTTGGATATCAATCAAATTGGTCACCAAATTTCTTAATTCATCATGATGGTTCTATGGCTTGTTGACATGGTTGAGTTGTACGCTGAGAAAATACAGTAAAGAAAGTTAGTATATCTGTTCCAACTCAGCCTCCTATGTTTGTGTATTCTGACCATTGCTCCACATAGCAGGATGTTAACATCACCTGTTTTTCATTGCAGTATGTCTCCACACACCTTACGTTCCTACAGTATGTCCTCCAGGAGGGTGTGTTATACTTGCCCTCTAACCGGGCACGGGACATCTGGGGCATCCTTGTGGCTAATCCAGAGGCTTGTGACTGGGACAGGGAGGTGGGTAGACTGTTCTCTTGTTTGGTGTCTCCATTAGGTTATTCTTAAATTGCTCCTGCCAATGTTTTTGGTTTAAACAGTATTTTTATTTCAATAATGAAATGGGATCAGTGGACAGGCTTGGCCTATATTAACACCTCTTTCCAATGTTTCTGTTTAATCTCTGCCTAGTTTACCATGATAATACCTGAATACAATGTAAACGAATGAAGCCAACACAAAAATGTGTTTCATGAAAAAAAAAAAAGGCTCAGATTTCTGATGTAAAACGATAATGGTGCAACAATTTTAACATTTCATGATTTGATTCGAAGGTAGAAGTGCTAGATTGCCTGATAATTTTAAATTACCATATTAGAGACAAATGAACAATTGATCATTATTCACTGAGGGCTGTTCCATTTAAAAAGATGTACCCCCCACGGAAGGGAAACTTTGTACACCCCAACAACCAATATATGCAAATTAATTCTCCTTGCCTCCACCAAGCACAGCAAATAAATGTCCAGTACAACCTGGGAGAGAAGCATTTTTTTTTTTCATCATAGCAGCCCACCCACCCACATTTTTAGCCCACCATCATCAGATGGTGGGCTGTTCAAATCACTTTTCGTCCGTGGTCCGTCGTCCGTCAGTCAGTCCGTCAGTCAGTCAGTCAGTCAGTCAGTCAGTCCGTCCGTCCGTAAACAATTCTTGTTACCGCGATTTCTCAGGAACTACTGCATGGATCTTTTTCAAATTTGGTACACAGGTTCCCCTTGGGGTCTAGTTGTGCAAGAAACCTTTTCTGGTCCGATTCGAAAATCCAATATGGCCACCAGGCAGCCATCTTGGATTTCCCCATGAAACCTTGTTACCGCGATTTCTCCGGAACTACTGCATGGATCTTTTCCAAATTTGGTACACAGGTTCCCCTTGGGGTCTAGTTGTGCAAGAAACCTTTTCTGGTCCGATTCGAAAATCCAATATGGCCACCAGGCAGCCATCTTGGATTTCCCCATGAAACCTTGTTACCGCGATTTCTCCGGAACTACTGCATGGATCTTTTCTAAATTTGGTACACAGGTTCCCCTTGGGGTCTAGTTGTGCAAGAAACCTTTTCTGGTCCGATTCGAAAATCCAATATGGCCACCAGGCAGCCATCTTGGATTTCCCCATGAAACCTTGTTACCGCGTTTTCTCAGGAACTACTGCATGGATCTTTCTCAAATTTGGTACACAGGTTCCCCTTGGTGTCTAGTTGTGCAAGAAACCTTTTCTGATCCGATTCGAAAATCCAATATGGCCACCAGGCAGCCATCTTGGATTTCCCCATAAAACCTTGTTACCGCGATTTCTCAGGAACTACTGCACGGATCTTTTTCAAATTAGGTACACAGGTTCCCCTCAGGGTCTAGTTGTGCAAGAAACCTTTTCTGGTCCGATTCGAAAATCCAATATGGCCACCAGGCAGCCATCTTGGATTTCCCCATGAAACATTGTTACCGCGATTTCTCAGGAACTACTCCATGGCTCTTTCTCAAATTTGGTACACAGGTGCCACATGGGGTCTAGTTGAGCAAGATACCCTTTCTCTTCCGATTCGAAAATCCAATATGGCCACCAGGCAGCAATCTTGGATTTCCACATGAAACTTTGTTCCTGCGATTTCTCAGGAACTACTGCATGGATCAATTTGGTACACAGGTGCCACATGGGGTCTAGTTGAGCAAGATACCCTTTCTCTTCCGATTCGAAAATCCAATATGGCCACCAGGCAGCCATCTTGGATTTCCACATGAAACTTAGTTATCGCCATTTCTCAGTACTGCATGGATCTTTCTCAAATTAGGTTCACAGATTCTCCTTAGGGTCTAGTTTTGCAAGATACCTTTTTCGGTCCCAGTCGAAGATCCAATATGGCCAGAAGGTGGCCATCTTGGATTTCCCCATGAAACCTTGTTATCACGATTTCTCAAGAACTACTGCATGGATCTTTCTCAAATTTGATACACGGGTTCGCCTTGGGGTCTAGTTGTGCAAGATGCCTTTCCTGGTCCAATTCAAAAATCCAATTTGGCCACCAAGCAGCCATCTTGGACTTCCCCAAGAAACTTTATCGTCATTTCTCAGGAAGTACTGCATGGATCTTTCTCAAATTTGGTACACAGGTTCACCTTATGATCTAGTTGTGCAAGATACCTTTTTCGGTTCAAATTGAAAATCCAATATGGCCACCAGGTTGTGCAAGGTACATTTTCTGGTCCGATTCGAAAATCCAATATGGCCACCAGGCGCCCATCTTGGATTTCCCAATGAAACTTTGTTATCGTAAATTTTTTAAGAAGTACTGCATGGATCTTCCTCAAATTTGGTACACAGATTCCCCTTGTGGCCCAGTTGTGCAAGATACCTTTTTTGGTCAGATTCGAAAATCCAATATGGTTGCCAGGTGGCCATCTTGAATTTCTCCTTGAAACACTGTTATCTTGAATTCTCGGAAAATATTTCATGGATCTTTCTGAAATTTGGTACACAGGTCCCAGATGGGGCCTAGTTTTGCAAGATAGCTTTATCGGTCCGATTCGAAAATCCAATTAATACGGTATTCCCGAGTTCTAACCTTGCATCACAAGAGTCGGTGGATCAAAAGGTGGGGCATATTCTATATAATGACTATAGAGAATATCCATATCTTCACCTTCCATATCAAGGAGTTCAAATAATTCGGAATTAAAATGTATTTAGTCCATGCAGTTGAAAGTGAACTGCCCCACCCTTTCGTCTGCCGGCGGGTCAGCTACATGAGGGACGTCACTCTTGTGACACAATGTCACAACTCGACAACTGTAAACTACTGCATGTTTCGATCCATGGGAAATAATCAAGATCCAGACACTTTCAAATTCGAAGTTTCAACATTACTGCGCGGACCGGATGCCTTCAGTATTAAACCATCTTACTATTTTCGAGCATGTTATCTTAAAAGTATCTCAAACTAGTCCAGTAAACAGAACAGAATTAGCATTCGTTCCAAGTTATAAAATCTTAAATATGCCAAAGTGTTAAAGAGATTTTTCTTCGCTTCCAGTACCAAATGATGACACATGCAAAAAAATAAATAAAATTAAAATACTACAAAACGAAGACGAAGGATCCTCCGTACATGTACATTCACTTTCAGGCTAAATTTGCTTATTTCTCTTGTACTAAACAACCGACATAAGTTCAGTTTCTAGAAATCTTGAAACTTCTGAAACTTAGAAAGATTATATCTTGGTGTTTTCCAGTGTCCCTTTTTCGAACTTTTTCGCTCAGATTCGAAATTCTGTAAACAAAATTACAACTCAATCGTCTTAGTAACAATGGACAAAAAGATCCTCTTGTCATTGGCTTACAATTATCGGACAATGGTGGGCGCCAAGATCCTTCAGGATCTCTCGTTTATTTGGAAGGGAAAACAATTTTTTCTAAGGAACGATATCGGCCGGAAAACTGATTTCAGAGAAAATGGCAAATGCTTGGCTGTACACCATCGAAGTGGCGCTCTGGAGCGTAAAAACTGTAGTTTTATTCGGTTTCTACAGCCACGAGTCGTTTCTACTATTTCCTTGACAACTTGGCACGTTCAAACGATACAAAAATTGTGCATAGGCATGATTTATTGTTTTTTCACGCTTCAAACAGTTGAAGCGATGAAACAGCCGCCATTTCCTTCTGAGCCGTTGCTAAGGAAGTGACCGACCGCGCATGCCCACAGCCATCCATTGACGTCACTCGGGACGCTCCGCTATCCACGGAAGTGATATGGTAATGAGCTTTCGCCATAAAAGGATGTTTTCGAGACCCCGGGACGTATGATAATGAGCTTCTGCCATATATGGATGTTTCCGTAAGAGTTCGACTATATTTTCTCTCGGGAATACACCGGATTGAGGCGAAGATTGCCGATCTAACCCAAATTCAAGCTTGTAACTTCAGCTTTCCAACGATATGCGGCAACAACAACAACGCCAACGATCTAGACCTGGAAATGGTTGTTGTCAACGACTAAAACTTGCCGTTTTCAGCGGTTTTAGGCGAATAATGACAGAGACCGTTTAACAACACGAGTAATTAGGTATTAATTAAACTATTTTCAATGATTTTGTCAGCCAATAAATTTATTTATGTGAAAATTGGGCACATTATGGACGTAAAAAATACAAAATAAAAAGGAATCCCTTTCCAAATAACAAAGTGCATATTGGTAGAGGGCCCACCCATAGAAGCAATATTTTTACAGGCTTAAACAATCACCAAGAGAAGCAATTTATTACCTGGAGGGACCACCAAGAGATTTCTATTCTGGACAACCCCACCCACCAATATATTATTTTTTTTTTCCCCTTCCGTGGGGGGTACATATTTTCAAATGGAACAGCCCTGAACATAATCTCTTGATCATATTTCAATACATCAAAACAGTATATTTTGAGCATATTGATGACATTTTTCTTGATGATGTTTCTGATTGTCCTACAGACCTGTTACGAATGGTTCAGTAAAGGACTGGCTGATCTAGAACCAGAGACCCAGAGTCAACTCTTCCAGAAAGAGCTCCTTAAACAAGATACAACCAAACTCAGCCAACAAGGTTAGACACTCGTCCCCTACACTCTGAGCTTCAGCATTATATTATGGGCCAGTGTGTTTTCCTCTAAATTGAAAATACATCAGTCTTGATATGTAATTATTTATAACATTTTGAATATATGTCAGCGTTATGTGAAAAGACAAGCAAATCACCTAGAAGTATGTAACATTAGATTAGAATAGCTAGCCGGCACTAAAACTCGGCAAACCGCATACACCACTAGACTCTGGCACAATCTCAACACACGAAAGATGAGATACAGCATTGTCACGCAGGGGATCATGGGTGACGCTAATTATGTAGGTTTCATAGGCTGAGTATTTGAGTTCCAGCATCAGATCCTCTCCCGTGATGCATTATTTGATTTTTTTAAAAATCTGCATGAACACAACACATCTGCTCATCGATGTCACATCATGTATTGTAGGAAGAGAGCCAGCGGCCAATGCATTCTAGCTAGTCTATTAAAAGTTACACATTTCTAGTTGATTTACTTTATGTGACTGTTATGATTCCAAATTTCAGAAATCTGGGAAAACTATTAAATCTTCTAATAACACAGTCTGAGGAAGTGAGATTTCTCAACATTAACCATATTAACTCAGGAACTCGAGGTTATCAAATTTATTAGAACAGGAAGCTGACAAATTGGTGCAAAGCCATGCAAATAATCCATTATATTATCCTTTAATTTATCAGAATGACTGATTGCATTTTTCTTAAAAAAATTGGGGATGATTGAATATTCATATGGTGATTGGATTAATACAAGATTTACCCTCAAACTAATTCTGTCTTGTCTTTTCTCTCCCAGGTTTCACCTGCTTCAAGAGTTTCTTTGAGAGTGTGAATCTATATGACCACAAGTTAAAGAAATCGGCCAACTCCCTAGTGGTAGAGAAGGCAGATCTATGTGGTCTGGAGTATCTATGGGAGGTCTGTCTGAACACACCAGATGAGAGCATCGCTGAGTCAGCCATCTCTCTCCTCCTCACCATGTCATACTCGGGACTAGTCCCCAGGCTCAAGAAGGATCCAATCGCCCTCCACAAAAAGTTCATCACGGAGTGTTACAACAGGCTGGAATCTGCTTTGCAGAGCTTAGGTGGCACAGCCTTCGCTCAAGTTGTGACGATCGCTACTAAAATCTTGACTGCTGCCACGGTTCCAGAAGTGGCTTGCGTTCCTTCACCTTCCAGGTAAGTCAAGTCTTTACTGATCATACTCTATATGCATCTGCTCTTAAGGAGTGCCACATAATTTTTTATTGCCACCTCAACTTCTTTTTATCACCGACACCTGTTTACACACCTGCTGCAAAATAGTGTTCTTGGAGTTTGTGCCAAAGAGTTGTTTGATGATAAAATATAGTATTATTGATGGCTGACTGTTGAAGCAGCTTGAAGAATATTGCTCATATCATGCACATTGTATGCATCTGTTTGTCAGAAACTATGGATATAATGAATATAATTGGTACTGAGAGAAATAATTATTTATAAAGTCTCTCTCTCTTCTCTTTTTTCTCCAAAAAGTGCATTTGAAGGTGATTAATTCTATTCTAGCCTTTATATAGAACCTGAACATAATTAATTTTTTTCAAGTTTTTTTTTAAACAATTAGCTCCTGTGAAGTTCAAAATTGCATTGAAGATGTTGAAGGGGGGGGGGTGGGGTTGTGGTGGTGGTGAAAAATATATTTTGGTGAGAAATTTGTATTCCTCATGAATTCTATAATGTCTGTAATAATCATGATAATTTGATAGCCTCCCCCCCCCCTTTTTTTTTTATCAACAACTAAATTTCCACTGAGTGAAACCGCAATTTCATGGAATGGTATAAAAACAGATGACATTTTAGTGATATCTATTCAAATTTTGTAAAAGATTTGACTTAATAAGCTGTCTGATTCAAGATTTGTGAGGCGACTGATAGTCCATTAATAGTGTCAATTTTCAGAATATTCACTATTATACAGACTTAACTAGGTATTTGGGCTGGTCAGTGTCCAGGATAATAGGAACTGTGGACACTCGTGTTATGGCACATGTAGGCACCGTCGTGATATGACTGAAATTTTGTTGAAAACGACATTAAATCCTACTCGCTCAATCACTTGTATTTTTAATGTTTGCACATTCATCCTTGTTGTCTCAGGTCAGCCAAGTTGTTAAACATTGAGAGGCTGTTATGGGTGGCCGAGGGTTATGTGTTAAGTGTGGAGGGTGGTCACATCACCCCTCGTACCATTCTTCCCCATGGAGCCTCCTTCCATGGCCATCCTGTCTCTTTCTTAATCAGCTGCGAGTCCACTAAACAAGAGTTCACCCTCCAGGTGAGTACACTGAGTCTGACATGAAAGATTGTTTATCACAAATCATTCAGTGTCGCTAAGAGGGACATCTACATGGTGGGAAGCCAAAACCTGGCTTTATCTGAGATGTGGTCTACAGGAATAGCAGGGGTTTGTTAAGTTGATAATTCAGCATGGTCTCCCAATATAATGATTTTTTTCACAGAACTCTTTCACCAGGGAATAGAGGAAAGCTTGCTGGAACTGTCAAACAATAGGCAGTTCTTCAAATGTTAGTGAATAAGAATTCAGTTATTCTTTGTGTTTGATTTGTGTTGCCATTTCAACTCAATTTCACAGATGATTTATGATTTTTGTAAACTATCATATTTCTTGAAGCCCGCAAACTGAATTTGTCTATTTCTGTTTCATACCTGATTAAATCTTGTTATATCACAGTGTCACAGCAATGAAACCCTGAGCTCATTGAGACAGAAAGTGGCCAGAAGGCTGAAACAGACTCCTGAAAACATCCAGATTGTGGCCAATGAGAAAATGGTAAATGGACAAATTCTAGATTAATTTTGTAGACTTCACCTACCTCTTAGACCAATATAAGCTTTAGTAATATAAATATTCAGCTTGACAGGCACTGCCATGTCATTTTTATAGTGCATTGTCAACCCTTTTTTTCAGTGGCCCCTGTTTTTTGTTTACAATTTTTTTCTTCTTCTTTTTTTCATTTACACATTTCTTTCTCAAAATAATGTTCTTGAATTGCTTGAATCGCTGTATGTACCATAGTCCCTGCTATATATTTTTTCCCGCTCCATTCGTTGTCAGTTTGTCCTTCGATGATGTCATCAGCGAGGTGTACAGTTGTGAAATAGTGAGATTTACTTCATATCTCACTTATTTCTGATCAGATTAAACTTTGAGGGAGAAATGTTTTATGCAGTATTAACTACGAGTTTCAAACACTTTTAGCCAAACGATCTGTTTGGGTTTCTAACATTTAAATTTATGTTTCTTTGATCAGCTTACACCAGGGAAGGACCAGAAGCTGCTGAATCAGCTGGAGTTAGAGGACAATCAGATGATCTTGGTGAGGATATTCTCTCCTACCTCCACTAGTACTGTACAGAACAGCCAGGTTAAAGAGGTATGTATATGCAAATTTACACACACATGTACACCTGTACTCTAGTTACAAAGATCCGTGACACTCCTGCAGTCTTTGCGCTTAGATATGAACTCTGTACATTCATGACATTTGGATCCGACCCTCGTCACTGTCGGCCAACCAAAGAAGATTGCGTACAGTGTGTGGAGTGATTGCTTTGTTGGACCATGTTGTAAATATTTTCTCCCCTGATATATATCCAATGTTTTGTATATTTCAGCCTCCATCCACCCCCACAGCTAAACTCTCCTTTGATCTGGAACAGGTGAGATCCTCAAACCCTAACTGTAAATCTGAACAATGTCATAACATTCAGCAGTTATAAAGGAATATCTCATTAAATGCCATTGAAATTATGAAAACAATATGACCGGCATAGATGGCCTATAGATCTTTATAAATTCTTTGGTAGTAGAATAAATCCTATAACAATCCAATCACAGGAATTGAAGTATTTCACTTAAAATCAGACGGTGAACAAATTTATTAGGACACATGGTCTAAAATCTGAGAAATCATCCACTATTTTTTTGGTAATGTTGATGACTTCAGAGGGTTATGATCAGATAGGACAGATGCAATTGTGTGCAAAAAATTTGGACCGATTGAATTGTAATAGGGGGATTGAATTGTAATAGGGGGATTGAATTGTAATAGGGGGATTGAATTATTAGAGGATTTACCAAATTGTGAATATCACAATCACTATCCACAATCTTTTCACGGCTATGAAACCAAAAGTCAAAGAAATGTGCTCATACCCCATTGTTACGGTCATGGATAGAATGTATTATATTACACAGTAAATTTCTGGCTTTCATCAACAGACTGGTGATATAATACCTATAATCTAGTGAAATCCTTCAATGATTCAATCACACTTTCAATCACCCCAATTATGTGGACAAAATCAGATCTGTCTTTCTAATAAATTTAATCACCCTCTAAAATAATCAAAATAACAAAGAAGTAATAATGAATTATCTGCAAGGTTTTAGATCATTTTGTCAACTTGCTGTTTTAATAGATTCAATCACCCCTTGATTTTATGCTGTGAAATTTCACTTCCTGTGATTAAATTATTGGGGAATTTATTGCACCCCAGGGTTCAGGATTGTAGTTGTAATCATGTCAGTCTGCCTGTGATTACTGAGTACATCGTCTGAGCAGTTTCTCGATTTTAAGGAGACTGATGGAGCATGAGGTTGATCAGTCTGATGGAGCATGAGGTTGATCAGTCTCCTTAAAATCGAGAGGAGAGTGCTCAATCTTGCTCTCCATCCCTTTCCCAACTTTTTCTTCAGGAGAGCTGTAAATCATTCTACTCAAAATTGAAAATGCAACGGAGAAAGATTTTGAAGGGAGTGACCACTCTCGCACTACACTTGTAAAACCAAATCATGGAGAGTGATCTACAGCTCTCGCAGATTTTCAAAACATGAGAGTTTGATATTGGATACTGAGTAATTAAACCTGCCTATTGTATATATGTTGTCAGGAGAGGATGTTACCTGGTGTTGTCATGGCAGCAGGTGGTCAGGTGTTTGAGATGTTGTACCAGTTAGCTGACCTTGACGAACCCCGGTGAGAAATGATTTATCTAGCGTATACATGTTATGGGATAATGTCTTTACAGTTTTTACCCCTCGGGCAAAATAAAACTTGTTGGCGTTGTCTGTCTGTCCGTCCATATGTGAACACAATATCTCAAGAAGGATTATAGCCAGGCATTGTAATTTCATACCACATATGCATCTGGTGAATGGTCAGAAGCCTATTGAAAATGACTGATTTTGACCTATTTCAATAATGTCAAATTTTAGTATTTGCAATATTTTTTAAAGAATTAAAGCTAGGATCGATCTCCAAATCTATATTACATATGCAATTGGTGATTGACTAGAAGCATATCTCAGTTGACAGACCCTGACCTATTCTTTCAAGGTCATATACCATTTATTGTGATCTGACATGAAGAAATGTAACTAGGCTTTCCAGATTAATACTGGCGATGGTCTAGAGGTGTACTGAAGATGACAGACCCTGACCTATTTTATCCAGATCAGATTCTATTTAGTATGATATTTCATTAAGGATTATATCTACATTGTCCAATTTTATACCACATATGACTGGATCTGAAGTCTATTAAGTATCACTGACCTTGACCTATATTATAAAGGTCAAATTCTTTATATTAAATCCAAGATCTCCAAATTCATGTTCCATATGCAAGTAAGTTACAATAGACCAGAAAACTGTTGAAGATGACTGGTCTTGATGTATATTTCCAAGATCAAATTACTTGATTTGATTATGAGCTATATAGAAGAGTTTAGTTAGAGATAAGAATTTGATCATGCTCTACCAGAACCTCAATGCAAAAGTTTTCCCATCAAATAAGGTCTTGGCAAAAGCTGACCTGTCCCAACTTACTATGCATTTATTATAGGAGAGAACTACAGTCAACCCCACTAGATCACATTTTTGTTAATCTAGTAGAGTTCTAAAAATACATCTTATGCAAGGCTTGATTGCTGAGTGTAGACAGCAACTGATAGCCGAGAGTTATTGAAGCCCATTAGGCTATTTTTATGCCCTGTGAATGCAGGCTTAGGTGTATTGTTTGTCCATATTGTGTGTGTGTCTGTTCCCACTTTGGTTACCAGGATTATACAAGAACTATTTTCTACATCTGTTCACACTCACATGTAGATATATATCTGATCAGACTTCCAGGTTGTTACATGTGCAGTGGGTTTTTTGAATGTTTTAGTAAAATGAGCTAGCTTAAGGATAGCTATCCCCTTAAAGGCAGTTTTTGCACCCCCATGACAATTTGTCGTCTGTATCAATAAATATACAAGATAACCATAATAAACTATATATTTTATGAAAGCATACATCGTAGGGATTCCAACTATATGATTTGTATAACTGACGCTGCTACTGTGTAGAAAATATTCCAATTTAAAAAAATAAAATGAAAACAATAGCGTCCATTTTTCAATTGAAATTTCATGAAAACTGTTGGTCTTGTTTCAACTTTGATGGTATACCTTGGTAGGAGACAATTCGAACTAGTAAACTTTATCTCATTTTTTTTAATTTTTGCCTGGTTTTGTTTTTATAACTATTTTACTAAAATAAATTGAAAAAAATGTACTTTTTTACGGTCGTTTGTCTTAAAAGTTGGATAATTAAAAACGAAGCCGAACTTACAAAAAGTGAGATAAAGTTTTCTAGATCACCTTATAAGTAACAAGCATGCCAAATTTCAAAAGCGTAGCATGGATACTTTTCGAGAAATAAACGTTTGAATTTCGGATTTTGTACAAAAATGAAAGGCTAGAAATCGGGCAAAATGTGTCCAGCTATACATCTGATGAATTAATCCCTATTTTTTGCTTGAATTCTATTGTCAAATACATTTTTAATCTGTCTAATGGGACATACAACACGAATTCCTGTTTATTCTGGATAACTATCACACTAAGTTTTTTTCATCAAGTCGGTTTAAAGTCCAATTTAAACTTAAAAACCTGCTAAAACTTGTTCACACCTGTGTAGATTACTTCACGGCGGGTGTCTGAGTGAAGTGTCACTGTCATAATTAGAAACAAAAATAAGGATGTTTGCATGATTTTGATCAGAAGGGGGTACATTAATGTAAATAAGTAGGACTAATAGATAATTAGCTTACCATAATACTGCGGAAATGAGTTTTGGAAAGGGAAATTTAACAGACAAAAATAATAGTAGCCAAGCCCAAGCTAAGGCAATCTGTGTAATTGTTCCAGGGCCTCGGAAACTACATTTTTAATCCTAATATTGAAGCACTTCTATTTATAATTTTTATTTCATTTTTTCACCAAATGTTAGAGGAAATAGTGAATATTTGAATGAAGAAATAAAAAAAAAAATGACCAATTTTGACCCTCTAAGGGGATAGCTATCCTTAAAGCCTCACTGAATGGCTGCTAATAATAAACGACAAGGATGATCTGTCATGCAATGATCGATAAATGATCAGTTCGAGCCTGCTGATCAAGATAAGATGAAGATGAATGATATCCAATCATTAGATGTTGTGTTGTAGGAAAGTATTAACCTGAGCACTTGTACTGGACTTGGGTGGGGGTTGGGGTAGACAAATCACTGTTTATTTATCTCTACCACCCATATAACATGTATAATTTTCCAACAAATATCTAGTGTTAAACACATTTAATTAGGGGACAGTCCATACATCGGCCAAATATAGAACCTGATATAATGTTACTGTGAATTGTGCATTAAAACCTGGTCCCAGTTACTTCTCTAGTTACCATAGGCAATAATTATGTTATTGATTCCAGAATCACCACTCATGTGAGGAACCTGTTAATGCTGATCCCCACTGACCCTGCTATCACAGATGCCCTGGATTCCATCAGTCAAAAGGTATGGTTAGATAATTAACCATCTGCCTCATAGGGTTTATATAGACCCTGCATGCCGCTAGGAATACTCTTACACATATCTCCTACTGGGTTGGACCAGTTCCGTTAATCAAAGGTTCGGCTTGCAACTGGCAAGTCACATACACACATTCTAAACTTGTATCTATTAAACCAGCCAAGACTTCCAGAATTTGATCTCGCCTAACTTGCAAGTTATAAAATTGAAACTACCTGATATTTTTGTTGTGAAACAAAAAATATTGAAAAAGGATAAGTTTTTCGTTTGACAAAGTAATCTCTATGCTCTCAGCATAGCATCATACTTGCACAAGGTGCAGGGTCAGTAAGGCTTGGATGGAAGTTGCAATGGAGTAAATTTTCCTATAGGAATAGTTTCCTCTTTGCTAGCACATGCTTATGACATAATAATAATTATTAGTATTTTCTGATTGTGTTGGGATCCACTGGTTAACTTGGCATGATACAAGGAGGAGGCTGACTCTGAAAATATTAGTGAAAAGCATTTTGTAGATCAATATTTTGACATATATTTTTTCATGTCTCACCATTCACCTTCCTCCTGTATTTTCTTATTGTTACTTAACAAAATCTCTTATCATTATTCTTCACCTGGTTGATATTTTGTTTTGTTCGTCAAATGATTCATATTCTGATCTTTCTTCAGCTGATTGATATTCTGATTTTTTTGTTTTTTTAATTACAGAACTTAAAACAATCTCCTTCTTCTGATGACTTGAGCCCCAGAGCTAGCCCAAAAAAGACCACATTGAGTCCCATACCAAGCCCTAAACAGGCCCCAAAGGAAACATTGAAAACACTGTTTGATGCCAATGCCCCAGAAATGTCCACATTTAGAGTGCTGTATAATTTGGAGGTAATGATATAATCCATCAGTTGTGTAAATGGGATGGTCTCTCCTGAAATGGCAAAATGAACATCTAGTTTGATTGTCTTCTGATGAAATAAAACTGTTTAGAAATTTTCTACTGATGCATACATGAAAAATTCATAGAAGAAACATCAGATTACTTTGTCATATTATTTCACCAACTATGGAATTTTTGGCATCAAAGTCCACAATTTTTGCAGGTTGTGAGAGAAAATAAACAGGTTAGGGAAACCTACATCTCAAAAATGGAGGTGAAATGGGTTCTGTATCATGATTAAAGTCAAGAATATATTAGACTTGGAAAAAAGTGCCACAATGGATATACATATACTAATGCCATTTAGAAAGTGGGTAATATTTATATCCAATTAGTTTTAGGAGAACACTTTCTTGGTAATGCACAGGTAGTAATGCTGGGTGGGTCAGGGATTTGAATCTTCACCCTTTAGAGGTTGGTACTAAATTGCCAGCTGCAAGCTCTCTAAATCATACGGCTATCTCAGCTTCCATTAAAAGAGGGGGTTTGGACATAGATTCTAGATTGCATACATTTCCTACTCGGAGAGAGCTTGATAAAATCCCTCACAGGATTAACCCAGCCAGTACTAGTATCATCTGTGTACTACCAAGAAAGTGTCGTCTTATAAATATTTTGTAAATGGATAATTATTTTTTATATGCATCCGCTGGTACTAAAAAATATTATGTTGTCTACTCTAATTTGTATATTTCGCCTAAAGATTTTGAAGAGTGATGAGTTATATTATTAAGCAAAAAAGTAGCTGGAATCTTATGTTCAGAATTCTGACTGGAGCTAGACTCCTTCTGCGCACTGCGAAATTTATCTCAATTATTTAGCCACAGACCTGGAGAATGAATGATCATGGCACAATGAAGGGTGACCTTTACTGTGATAATCAATCAGACTGCTGAAATTATCAGCCAATAGAATTCGAAATCGAATTCGGTCCTTGTTGGCAGTGAAACAATGTGCTGACCAATACCTCTCTATGGTATGGATGTACAGAGGAGATAACTAGTCTAATCAAGTTTATTGTAGCTTGTCAGAAGTATACCATTTATAATGTGGTTAGCTATCAAAAAGTCCAGTTGCTCGAAGACTCTGGTTACTTGCCTAATGTGTCGCAGCCTTCTCAATTCAGAAATCTGCCTCGGCAGAAAATGTTGTAAAATCACATTATCTCCCATTCAGCCCCATGTTAAAAATGGCACAGGCAAACTCCATTTGCTTCAGCTTTTTGCGTTGGCAATGCCGAATGCCGACGCCTATTGTGAGGGCTGGTATCGCATCATTTCATTTGTCTGAAACTGAGTATTGTACTCTCCATTTGCTCAGGTTTTGAGTAGTAAGTTGATGCCTACGGCCTATGAGCTTGGAGTTCAGCACAGTGCGCAGACATTCTGTGAAGACTTCCTGAGCACGGGTGGCCTCAACATGGTGGTGAACGTCTTACAGAAAGATGCTATACCTCTGGAGGTGGACTATGAGACCAGACAAGGCTGCTACGCAATCTGTCTACAACTGGCCAGGTATATATATGCCATAGTTCTATCAAAACCTGTGTACACTGACATGTCTGAAAGCGCAATCATATAAAGTCTCTTCAAAATGCCCATATCATAGAATATCTCTGGTATCACACCCCAGTGATTCCACTTATTTGTCGCTTTGGGCAGTTCTTCTCACTGTTCTCCTATACATGAACATGATGGAAATGTCTATGAAGGTTCGAAAATCATGTACTTCCCCATATATTAAAGGTTCTACCAAATGGTCTTCACATCTTGTACAACATTAATGCTAAATTGTTAGAAGAGGTTTAATAGTGGTTTACTGTTTTGGGGATTTTTTTTTTTAAACCCTCCAATACAACACCTGTTTGGAAACGGCGAAGGCCATGACCTGCTAACCCATGATGTCAGAGTCTGATTACGGTTGTTCTTTGCTAGCAATCATAGCGAATGCTCTAGGCAACATTTTCATTGTAACAACGTTCTAAAGATAAATTGTAATGCCTTTGATGACGTCATGATGATGTCATACCCAATTGTTGTGCAACATACGTCACAATAGGACGTCCGAAACAACCGACTAGTCGATATTATACGATGTGATCATAATCAGACTGTCAGAGGTTACAGCTTCAATACTTTTTTCACCACATCTATTTTATTGTGTTAAAAAATTCAATTTGATGTAATTCTTCGTAGAAAAAGAATATCTTCTTTACACAGCTTCTCTGTATGTTTTTATGCAAAGCGTGCAGGGGGTATTTGGTAGAACCTTTTTAAGCATATGAGAACTGTGCACTAGTACCCAAATCGACCCAGACTACACCCCAGTTCATGGTAAGAATAGGCGTCAGCTCCTCAGACAGCTCGTCATAAGAGATGACTAACTGGGGTACCCGTGGGGTTCACGGTTGTGAAAAGGAATAGGACCTCATCCCTGGGGTTCCAGATGTAAAAAGGAATAGGACCCTATCCGTGATGTTCCCGAGTGAGAAAAGGAATAGGACCCGAATGCCATGATATGACTGAAATATAGTTGAAAGTGATGTTGAATCATATTCACTCCCTCACTCACACACTTACTCGACCCGGACTACCAGTGACTGGAATCACTGCGGTGTGAAACTAGTGATATTCTGGGATATCTGGACTTCATTTCTATGCTTCTGTATAGAGGTTCAAAGCAATGGAGTCTGAAACAATAGGACCATGACGGTGGTCAGTGTTATTCAGGTTGGTGGTTTTACATGTTGTCTGAGCAGTGTTCATCTAAACAAGTGTCCTGGTGTATATATCTCTTGACAGACACTTTCAATAAAATGTCCTGAAACTTGCGTAAATCAACACCTGGATAAATCGGATAAATTTGACAATGTCATGAACTGCCTTTGTCCCATTTGGCAGATTATATTTTCATCCCATGATAGTATCCCTATTTTATTTTTAATATGTCCGCTCAAATGGACATATTATCAAGTGATGGCAACTGATTTCCGTCTGTCCATATCATATCCAGTCTGTATCTTTCGTGGTTTTCTATCTAGTCTCAATTTTTTGTGAGTGGATACTTAGATGGAGACGATGTGTCACTTACCAAAATTGAGGTCAAGGTCAAAGATCACTTAGCATAGAAAATAAGAAAATCTAGAAAAATTGATAATTTTGTTTTGATTGGATACATTAGGAGAAAAAGATGTCGTTTACCAAAATTGAGGTCAAGCTTAAAACATCAAGGTCACTGTGACCCCAAAATCAGGAAATCATTCAGTATCACAATTGTTTTTGAATGAATATATAAAGGGGAGACAAGGTGTTGCACATTAAAATTGAGGTCCAGGTCAAGGTCACTGTAACCCCAAAATTAGGACATCATTAAAAATTGCATAAATTTTCCATGAGTGAATACATTATCGGGGGGAATGGGAGCGGTGTGTTAACTACCAAAGTAGAGGTCAGAAGATCAATGTCACTCAACCTGAAGATCAGAACATAGTTGAGAATCTTGATTTGATGTTATAGCTCCAATTTAGGATTGTGGCATTAGATCAAATTTCATGTATACCAGCAAGTCATGGCAAACATTTTAATTTTGTGATGTGATGTTTCCAGTTCAAGATGGTGCATTGTTTTCTTCAACAATACCTTGAAAAGAAGAGGTTAGAATAATCTTGTTGATTCTGAGGTCAAATAGGTCAAGGGTCAATGAATTCCCAAACAAGGCAATGCTGTTTTGGGGAAAGCTAATTGTTACACCCCAAAATCAATATCTGTTTGATGTGCAGGCATATTATTGAAGCCAATTTTGGCTGTTATTGGTGATTATCTTATTGTAAATATCAAATTTCAATGCCCGATGTTTGGTCATAACCATAGAGAGTACAGCATGGGACAGCATGTCTACATTCTAGACAGACTGTAGTCATCCTGTGTTTTCTTGTTTTTAATTGAATAATGGAAAAGCCCTATTCAGTCAGAGTTCACAATTATTTTCATTGCCTACTAAAATGATAGCACAAATATAATGACTGATGAGATTCTGGTTTTCAGGTTTTTGCTGTGTGGACAGTCAGTGACCGGAGATGACTTGCCATCTCATGCTGATAATTATGATGATGTGGGCACGGTAGCTACGACGAGCCGACGGATATCCGCCGCCAGTGGTCATCTGCCCCTGATTGACGTCACATTGTCTGCTGGTAGCAGGGCCATCCAGGTCTGTATTTGTGCTTTACAGAAAACAGTGTAACGATATTATGGAGTAATCTCCCCTTGTCCACTGTCAGGGTCATTTTATATTGTTAAATGTTATGGGTGTCGCCAGAATTTTGTAAGACTGTGCCATTTTCTATGCAGTCTCATTAGAAGACCTGGTAGTGTGCTGTCTAAAATAACATGTTTGGTTGTAAAATAACATCTGGTGATGCTCACAGTGGGCATTTTATTATTGCCCTGTCAGAGGCTTTTGACATGGGGCATTAATATTAAAGCTCACAGCTAACAAATGATTTCTCTTGTAGATTTTAATTTAATTATTACATGCTTGCACATTTTTACATTTCCTTAATGCTTTGAATGCAGTTTAATGCTTTTTTAATTGAAATCAGTTGGGCTTTTCAGAAATTGTCATTTTTCTCTCATGTCTGATTGCAATTGATCTCTATTAGTGTTAAATAAAAATGCAAACATCATAAGACATTGACATGATGTTCAGAGTCATAACATCATGTATAATTGTTTCCCACATCCTGTTTTGTAGACTATGGGGGTGCATGACTTTACAGATACAGTTTCATGTTTTATGCGGGTCACATGGGCAGCAGCAGCAGGCCGGCTCCACCTGGTGGGCTCGACTCAGCCAATCAGGGAAAGCAGTGCATGGTGCACAGGTGGACGTCGCAGCAGACAGAGCAGCACAGGTCAGTTTCTTGTCAGCATCCAACTTGGGCACTATGGAAGATCTGCAATATATCCACAAGCTTATATCGCTGATACTAATCATTGCACAGATTTTTGTCCCTGACGCCCTAAGGGTTAAAGGGGGACTACATTATTGGGATCCGTCGGAGCGTCCGTTCTTCCGACTTCGGTTCTGGAAAATAACTTAAGAAAAACTGAATGGATACTATTCAAATTTGGTGTATGAGTACCTCGCATCGAGGTCTCTCTTGGGATTGTTTTTCGCATCAATCCGCCTATAAGTGGCGCCACCTGGGGGCAAAGTTAAAATTTCGTTTTCAGACAATAACATTTAAAAAAACTGAACGGATTCTCAAACTGTTTATGTGGGTACCTCGCCTCAAGATCTTGCTTGGGATTGTTTTTCACGCCGATCCGCCTATAGGTGGCGCCACCTGGGGTGCCAAGTTAAAATTTTGTTTCCAGACAATAACTTTAGAAAAACTGAACAGATTCTTTTCAAATTTGGTATGTGGGTACATCGCCTCGAGATCTCACCTGGGAATTGTTTTTTTTTACGCCGATCCACATATAGGTGGTGCCACCTGGAAGTTAAAGTTTTGTTTAGGAACAATAACTTTTGAAAACCTAACAAATTCTTTCACAATTTGGTATGTGGCTACCTTGCCTCGAGATCTTGCTTGGGATTGTTTTTCATGCCAATCCACTTATAGGTGATGCCACCTGTGGGTCAAGTTAAAACTTCGTTTCTGGTCAATAACTTCTGAAAACCATACCCGATTAGGACAAATTCGGTAATTGTGGGTACCTTGCCACCATATCTCACTTTGGATTGCTCTCTGTGCCAGGTACTGAATGTTACTGTTCCAAGCCAAATCAATTGTTTTGATGTCAGGGGACTTCAACCCTTCGGGTTTTCATTCTAATGTTTACGCTGGTTGGTTGTTTTGTTATGTGCTCAGATGGCAGTTGCATTTGAAAATGTTTGTTAGTCTCAAAAATTAAGTTAGACCATCTCTGTACATCACTAAGCATGTGACTGTTGTCTGCCAGGATCAGTACACATGGTATAAGCTGCATTGATTTTTATACGCCCGCCAAAAGGCGGACGTATTATGTGATGGCGGTTTCCGTCCGTCTGTCCGTCCATCCGTCCGTCCGTCCCTCGTGTCCGGTCTATATCTGGGACAGTTTTCTATCTACAGTTCTAATTTTTGGTGAGTGGATACCCTACGGGAGGACGATGTGTCGCGTACCAAAATGAAGGTCAAGGTCAGAGGTCAAAGGTCAATGGTCAATGGCCTAAAAAACAGGAAATCACTGAAGTGTTCGTGTCCAGTCTGTATCTGTGAACGTTTTCTATCCCCAGTTGCAATTTTTTGTAAGTGGATACGCTAGGTGGAGACGATGTGTCGCGTACCAAAATTGCGGTCAAGGTCAGAGGTCAAAGGTCACTGTTGCCTAAAATCAGGAAATCATTGATCATTGACAGTTTTCTATCTACAGTTCTAATTTTTGGTGAGTGGATGCCCTAGGGGGGAACGATGTGTTGCATATCAAATGTAGGTCGAGGTCAGAGGTCAACGGTCAGTGTGACCGAAAAACCAGAAAATCATTAAAAATTTCTATTTTTTTGTGAGTGGATTCAATAGGGGGAAGTGAGGTGTCGCATACCAAAATATAGGTCAAGGTCGAAGGTCAAAAGTCACTGACCCCAAAATCAGGAAATTATTAAAAATAACATTTCTTTGTGTCAGTAGATACATTAGGGGGACATGATGTGTCACATACCAAAATGTAGGTCAAGGTCAAAGGTCAAGGTCACTGTGACCCCAAAATCATGAAATTGTTAAAAATCATGATTTTTTGTGTCCATTGATACACATCCTCGCGAGCCAGTGTATCGATCGATCTGTTAGGATCGATACACTGGCTTGGTTAGTTACCCATATGAGTTCTGGATATAAATTGATCAAGAGGTTTCCTCTAAATCAACCCAATCAGTGAACGCGCTAAGCCAGTTGATTAGGCCAATCCGCTGCTAGGTATGAGATATGACAGGATTGAATTTCATTGCGGACTCAACTGCTTTGATGTCGAGTTGAAATCAACATCGGAAGTCAAAGCAAAAACCGCCAGCTTGGGATACCGACATGCTTATTCAAAACAAGCGCGGTGGATGAAATGTACGAGATTGTATAATGGAGGCGTCGACTCAAGAACTCATTCGAAAGACCAAAAATGTCAAGGTAAACCCTCTCCAAGGATTTAGGATTTACCTGGACTTGTGAAGATGATTGAGATATTGAGGGAAGACAATGTGTCATGCACCAAAATGTAGGTCAAGATTAAAGGTCAAGGTCACTGTGACCCAAAAATTTGAAATCATTAAAAATAACCTTTTTTGTGCCAGTAGATACATTAGAGGGACATGATGTGTTACATACCAAAATGTGGGTCAAAGATCAAGGTCACTGTGACCCCAAACTCAAGAAATCATTAAAAGTCACATTTTCATATACCTGTCGAAGACAAGATCATGTAATGCGATGTTGCATTCTGTCCATTCACCCATTAACATTAGTTGTCCATGCGATATCTCTAGTTTCAAGGTATGGATTGATACCAAACTTTGGGTATAGCTTACTCGCATTGCAAAGAGAGATCAATTTGTCAAAAGTCAAGTTTAGCTGCCTATATGTGTTAGGTTGGAATATTCAGACTTGTCTCCTCTACATGTATATGGCATTTGTCCTGTGGAGTTGTCTCTCATGTTTGATACATGTAAGAAATGGCTACATTTACTTAAATTGTTGTGAAATAAAAACCATACATTTACTAATTTAATGGGGAGAGGGGTCCTTTATGAACTTTATACCTGTTTATTAACTCAAGAACAACGGTTTACTTCGTCACTTTCTTCACATCCTTCTACCTTAATGGAAAATTTTCTCGCCTGAAAGGAATCCATTTGAAAGAAAACTACTATTTTCTTGTGTTTGACTATTGTCGATTTCAGTGTGGGATATGTGAGCTCTCGACTCTTGTTTCAAGGTCACCTAGTTACCAAGAGTTCAACCCATTTTAGTTTATCATTCAATATAAGATGTGATGTATGTAACATTCTCAGAAGCATAAATTGTAGACCTTTCTCTGGATTGCTAGCTACCAGTTCGGATCAAGGCCATTAACAATCTAGAAATTCAGACCAGTGTAATTCCAGATATACGGGCGTATATTGAAGCCCCTTGGGCTCTTGTTAGATATATCATGGATATAGCTCTATACAGAAAGTGTATATCCCTCCGCACTCTGAATCATCGCCGCTCTTTAAGATCGGAAGCATGAAATAATGTTCTTGTGGTAAATAATGACCTCAGTTTCGCTTTTACCAAAGGTCCAGGCAATTATTTCAAATCGTAGATTGAGAAACTATTTTGTTGTTGGGAAAATCATATAATCGATAGTAGGCCTACTTGTATACATATTAAATTTAATAGTCTAGAATAATTGAACAGTTAATTAATTCAACTAAACTTACCGGAAGTTCCTTGTTCCACTGCGCCCTCTTGTGGTACAAGGGAGATAACTCCTTTTCTCAACAAGGCTATACTCTGGTGGCTAGGTTGGACAGCACTATGATAATGCTTGAAAGTTTTTCTTCATGTATTCAACACACACAGCTTGTGTGTCGTTCATTTTAACATTTTCTTCATCTATAAATTTTTCAATTGCTTTTCAACTCGCTAACTGGATCTGAGTTGTGGTAATGCAGTGAGATGCACTTACATGTAATTGGATATTGCTTAAATGAAAACTCTGCATATGGGTTTTAAAATGACAAATCCCTCATAAGGTCTGTTTAAAGGGTTAGTCAGGATAGATGGATACAATTTTCCTGGATTTAGTGTTTGCAATTAAGATGTTTGCACTGAATTACGGTGAGTAACAACTCTTCCCTTCTGATTGAACAGGAAGTACTGGAAGTACAAGCAGTGAGGGTGAAGGGCAGACTCTCCATGCAGGGGTGTGTGTACAACAGAACACAATCTCTAACACGGATACAAATATAGCAAAGGAAGCTCTGGAACTACTTGTGGCTTGTTTACAGCTAAGAAGTCAGCTAATTGGTGAGTCTCATGTTAATGAGGAAACAGAATCCCATGCTGAATTTCATTGTAAATAATTTGTGTTGAAATTCTGCATTTTAGAAGAAAAACATTTGCAAAATGTGAGATCATTTACTCGTGACAAAGGAGCAGAAGTACTTTATTGATACATTCATAGTTGTCTAACATGGGAAAACATTTATTTTTTTGCGAAAACTCAAGTAAAAAGATGTGATGCACATGTTAATAAATGACGAGGAATTGCTTGAGAACTAACTTACCAACTTTCTTATGCCATATAAAATGGTATTATATTTTCTCCCATGTCTCTCTTGATCACAGCCTCATTCTATTCATTACCGTGTGTGAGTGATTTCATCATTGACATCCTTGTCGGCTGTGTACAGAGCAGCATTCGAACAGCAGCATTAGAACAGTTCATGCTGCTCAGTCAAACAGACATCCCTGTCTCTGAGGGCAACAACCACCAGCAAACCCCCCACCAGTTCCTTCTACAGGTCATTCTCAAGGCTTACCTCCCCTTCTGGGTTACCTCTTCTACCACCAGGGGCGCCAGTCAAAGGTAAGTGTCACACCTGCCATATTATTTGAGTTCTTTCGACCGATAGTCGTTTCTTATTATCTCTCTCTAAAATTAAATTGCAGGTTAATTTCTTTTTTTGTGTTTTCATCAGTCACAGTACCTTATCACATGTGTCTTCAAGACTACTGTCACAGTACTAAACTAGAATCACTGAAATGTTCATCTCACAATCCATGCACAGCTTTCCTTTAGGCTTTGATATTTTATTCCAATATATAGCTATTCATGATGTTCACCTCATTACCCCTCAGTCTGATTGGGCTCGGGGATATTGTTGTCACCCCTTCTGTCCAAACACTCGCATTCTAAAACATCTTGGTGTGGACTGTTAATGGGCTGAGCGTGGACCTCTGGTACCTCATATTTTTAGATTGCTAATATGCATGGTGTCCAAATAAATGTATTTTCAAATGTCTAACTTAGCAACACAATTTGCCCTTGTTTTTCAAGCAGATTGCTGGGTCATTGTTCACAGTATTTTGACCTGAGATGTCAGTTACTGGACCACTTGTCTTGTAAGTTATCTCCCTTGTATTGTAAGTTATCTCCCTTGCATTGAAAGTTATCTCCCTTACCCTGTAAGTTATCTTTATTGTTTTGCAAGTTTTCCCTTCTGTTCATCTGAGGAATTTTAGTTATTTACTAGCTTTTGATGTGCGATTCTGGTCAGTGTACAATAAATTTAATCACCCTTCAGACTGATGATGAACTAAATATATAATGTTCTTGTAGAACAGCTATCTTAAGGATGTCCGCTGGTGGTAAATCAAAGTAATTAACTTTTTGAATAATGTGTGTTGTTGCATTCATAATTGTGTAATATGAGGAAAAACAAAGAAAAAAATATAGGTTGGTGTGCATTTTTTAGCTGTAGGCAACGTTAAGTGGACTGACCCATGCTCAAATCCATAACCCAGAAAGCATAGGGAATAGCCCTAGTTTTGAAGCATATTCATGAAAAATTCATACAAATAGTATTTAACTTTTTCTTATATTCTAACTGTTTGCAGATAATCACAATGTCTATCAAAATTTAGCAAATTGGATGGATGTTGGTGTGCAAAATTCTCGGCTAGAAGGCTTTTAAAGAAAATTCCCATCTCTTAAGCTAGGGAAGGGAGGTAACCCAATAGAAAAACAGGCAAAATGGCTGCCAAAGTCAAAAACCATCAGCGGACATCCTTAATATATACAAATTCAAATATAATCAAGTAGTCAATATGTTTGACACGAGGATCGAATTCTCGTGCATTAAATTGAATTGTGTTTCGATGGAGAAGCTCAGATTTTGTAGTATGAGAACAGTAATGATATCTTGTTCTCTTGCTGAAGCTCATTTCAATGTATGATTGTTTGGTACAGATTCGGATCAGGAGAAGCTGCAGATCGAGGCCACGTCCATGCTGGAAGATGAGATAGCCTGGTTAGGCAACTTTGTTCCATCAGAGAACTCTGAGCTTAAGGAGACAGACAACATCCTCCTGGCAGGGCATCTGAAATTGATCCGTACTCTCGTCACTTGTGATAGGGTGGTTAAGGAGGAGCTAGGTGAGAGAATATACTCGTATTAACCTCTGAACGTATTGCATGATTTTGATGATGATGATGATGATAGTGTGTGAACATGATCATATCTTGGTACATGTTCTTCTGTACAATGTTGTCTGGTAGTGGGGAACCCATGCTTTAATCTGCTTTTCCCCAATGTAACTACAGATTTACAGCTCTTACTATCAATTTCTGGGTAGTACATTTTTATTTTGGCCTATGCTTCTACATGGAAGTGTGCAACAAGAGATAACTAACATATGTTTCACACAAAGTTACCAAACTTGAAGCATAATGAAGTTGATCTCGGTCATGTCTGCTGCGTTCAATTGCTCATCATTGGGATAAAACAAAGTGATCAGAGATTTGACAAGATGTGTATGTTTTCAGGGAGTGGAGTGGTGGGGGGAAGGGGGTTAGAAAGGTACAATTTGTCTGATATTTATCGTGGATATAAAAATGTTACAGGTAAAGAACTGGTGGAAGACCTACTTCATGACTTCCTCTTCCCAGCTTCCAAACTCATGTCTAACAGTCTGGATCAGTCCGCCGCTGACACCTCGTTCCTGGATTTCAACCCAAAGTAAGTCAGTTACCTTCACTGTATACAGTAATTTCTCTAATGATTCAATCCCCCTATCAAAATTCAATTACTGCTAATTTTGTGGACAAAATTCAATTGTCTGTTCTAACAATTTGATCACCCTGTAAAATCATAGAAATAATGAAGAAATAATGAAGAAATAATGCTTCATCTGCAGGATTTTGAACTTTTTTTGGTCAACTTTCTGTTTTAATAAATTTGATCACCCCTGAAATTATAGTGCAAAATTTCAATTCCTGTAATTGAATTATTGGAGTATCTGGATTCTAGGCATTTCCACATTACCGGGGGAATAACCCGGTTAAATGCAAGAGGGCATCACAGCCTTGTGAAGTCCTTGAATTTTAGTCTCGAGTCGGGAAAACTGAATGTGGTTACTTGTGTTGGTTGGTGTTGTTATCTATCATATGTTGTAGATTGGATTATCGTTTTCAGCAATCAATTTATGACGATTTATATATTGTGTGGCTAGAATGGTCTGATCTTTTACATTAAAAACAGAATACTCAATTGAACCAACCTCGTTCACAGGCTTCCACTGACTCAGTCATGGAGTAATACTTAACTGAATTGGAGATAGCCTGGAATGGATTGAAGGCCACTAGAACAAGCTTTTCTCAAAACAAGGTCAAGGAAAACATGAAGTTTTAATTTAAAAATAAATAACAAATATAATGGTTTTTTCCATATCTTTAATTGAGAAAAAGATTGATTTAAGAACAATTGAATATCTGTCTTGAATAGGTGCAGCAATACAGAGTCGAGGACGGCAGCATATGATCTGTTAACAGAGCTGGCTAATGGATCAGCTGACAATCTACGTGTGATTTGTCAGGAGCTTACCGCCATGCATCATCTATACAATACAGACTCGGCACACGAGTGGGAGGTACGTATATGGAATCTGAAGCATAACCAGAGAATGGAGATGTCTGAATAGGTGTATTGTCTTGTTGTATTATCCTGGATGTATATATGAGAGGTTATCAAATAATGGGGTAAGGTGTCGGCATATGTGCTGGGACGATGGGGATACATGCCTAATAGAACTACTCAGATTGGGTATGCACAAGGACTTATTAATGATTTTATTAAGGATGCCTGGAAAGTTATAAAATAATTGGACTGATATACAAAGGCGTTGTGTGTAGACTGGTTGGGGAAATACTGAGAGATTGAACAGTTTTCTAGATGACAGAAGATTTATGGAGTGTATTACATGTATATATGATTGGGAGAATGTATCACCAGAGTTTTTGTGTACCATGGACGTAATGGCGCATATGTATACCGATGTTGGGGAAATTATGTGGCACACAAGAAAGAGAATAGATGGGACACATGTTAGTGATGTTTGTGATTTAGGAAATCCGGAAAATACTGAGCTTGGTCAGTAACTCACGGTAGATATTATTGAAGACATTTATTGAACCTGATATTGAAAATTCAGAAGGAATATAGATCTTGTATGTTGGAAAGAGTTCACCAGTGGTTATGTGTCAGTGTCACAAGTGATCACATATAGAGTGGTGTGGCGGAATGAGTTACATGGCATGCTCAACTAAATGAGTACCCATCATTCCACGATGGAGTTCCCAAAAAAAATCTGATCCATATATGAGACAACTGCAGCTGATTTAAGTTGTAGATATCTGGTATACATGTGTCATTGGCTGAAACTGTCCTTTGTCTGCTTGGGAGAGACCGTATAATCTGGCAGTGGTTGAATCTATGCCTGAATTTAAATGTTGATATCTGTTATTTCTTTTCACTTGTACATATGATCGTGTGACTGTTGTTTGCCAGTTTTACCCATCCGTTGTAATTGTTGTGACTCCTGTTTTCCTCTGTCAGTATTTGCCTCCTGTGGACGGCAGGGCTGACTGTGGCTTTGTGGGACTGAAGAATGCTGGGGCCACATGTTATATGAACTCTGTGATCCAACAGTTGTACATGACTCCGGGGATAACAGACGCTGTCCTCTCATTGGATGAGGAAAACCCCGATGAAGAAAGGTCAGTGAGTTCATTGTTATTATAGCCTGATGCATAGATTTCTCTATTGTACTCTCTGTCATAATTCAAGTAAGATAAACTTTCTTAGTTATTATCCCATACTTGACAAAACTGTAATTAAGCCATAATGTCTGCCAAATAGACAATTTCTCTTCAATAAGTAATTTCCCACTTCCAAATAACTTTGGAATTCTATAACATGGATTATGTACAGGTTAATTTGCTTCCAACAGCTAATAAATGCTGGGTATATTTAGTGAATTTAGGCCTCAAAGAATCAAAACTATGGCAGATTCTGCTGAACAGGTGTTTCTCTAATTTGGGTGGGGTCAGGGGGGTCTCTCTTCTGGGGAATGTTCTCTAACGTTGGGGGTTTTATCTAACTCAGGTTTGAAGTCGGGTCTGTATCAAATTCTGGTACTGTATGATGTGTAACTGGAATTGTCTGTATGTTTCTCTCAGTGTTTTGACCAGATCTTCTGTCTTTTTTTCACTAACAGATCTTCTGTATGTTTCAGTGCATTTTTCTAGATCTTTTGTGTGTTTCACTGTATTTTACCAAATATTTTATGTGTTTCTGTGTATTTGACCAGATCTGTGTGATTCAGTGTATTCTACCAGACCAGACATTTTTTATTTCCGGATTAGCGGACATGCTGTAGCATTTTACCACTACGGAGGACGGGGAAAAAAAACCCCCAAAAACACCTGAATTTTGGAGGAGGAAAAAAATTTTGCTAAAAAAAAAATTATGCTGATATGAAAATCACAGAATTTAGAAATGTTGTAGGAATTCTGTCAACCTGGCACATTTTAAGCTATTGAATATTGTAGCCAGGATATAGCCATTCAAACTTTCTGCAATCATCGATGAACAAATACCATACATTACTGGGACCCCAATTTTCGACACAATGAGCTATATTTACAATACCTTTCTGGTGGCAGTTTCGAAGACCTGTCCATCAGGACAGTCTAAATGTTCGGCCGTTCTGATGCCCTCATCGTCGACTGATGAACGGAGGATGTTGATCCAAGCCAAACATCGATTAACTACTCCAGAATTGTCTGGTTAATACTAAAATCGGCATTGCAGAATTGACCACAGTCAGGAGTTGGCCATCTTTTGAAGTACGACTTTCAATTCTGCTGATCGATCGATCGTGGTATTTCCTGTCGATAAGGTGCGAAAAATGTCACCAACTGTTGAACATGTTGATGGATCAACAAATTCCTTACTTAAAACTTTAGTGTTGTCATGGATACGGACCGAAATCCACAACATTTTTGTCCACACACCCGCAGATCTGCAGGGCGGAAGTGGCCAATCGAAGTCACGTGGTGGCAGGGAACAAAGTTTTGTGTTTTGCTGTTTTCAAAAACGGTTTTAATTATTTAAACTCTATTTGAGACATATCGACGGGAACAATAAAAAGAAGAATTTTTTTTTTTTTTCTGAAATCAGAAAATCTCACTTCTAATCCGGAAATATAAAACGTCTGGTCCCAGATCTTTTTGTGTTTCAGTGTATTTGACCAGATCTGTGTGTTTCAGTGTATTTGACCAGATCAGTGTATTTGACCAGATCTCTATGTTTCAGTGTATTTGACCAGATCAGTGTATTTGACCAGATCTCTGTGTTTCAGTGTATTTGACCAGATCTCTGTGTTTCAGTGTGTTTGACCAGAGTGTATTTGACCAGATCTGTGTGTTTCAGTGTATTTGACCAGATCAGTGTATTTGACCAGATCTCTTTGTTTCAGTGTATTTGACCAGATCTCTGTGTTTCATTGTATTTGACCAGATCTCTGTGTTTCAGTGTATTTGACCAGACCTGTGTATTTGACCACATCTCTGTGTTTCCGTGTATTTTACCAGATCTGTGTGTTTCTGTGTATTTGACTAGATCTGTGTGTTTCAGAGTATTTGACCAGATCTGTGTATTTCTGTGTATTTGACCAGATCTGCGTATTTCTGTGTATGTGATCAGATTTGTGTGTTTCAGAGTATTTGACCAGATCTGTGTGTTTCAGTGTATTTGACCTGATATGTGTGTTTCAGTGTATTTGACCAGATCTGTGTGTTTCAGTGTATTTTACCAGATCTGTGTGTTTCAGTATATTTTATCAGATCTGTGTGTTTCTGTGTATTTGACCAGATCTGTCTGTTTCAGTGTATTTGACCAGATCTGTGTATTTCTGTGTATTTTACCAGATCTGTGTGTTTCAGTGTATTTTACCAGATCTGTGTGTTTCAGTGTATTTTATCAGATCCAGCAGATGTTTGGTCACCTCATGGAGAGTAAGTTACAGTATCACATCCCTGAGAAATTCTGGAAGGTCTTCAAACTCTGGGGACAAACCATCAATGTACGAGAACAACAGGATGCGTTTGACTTCTTCCAGGCCCTCATTGATCAGGTGGATGAACACCTTAAGGTAAGACGAGTGACGGTAAGTCTCACATGAGCACGAGTGACAATAGGTCTCACATGAGCACGAGTGACAGTAGGTCTCACATGAGCACGAGTGACAGTAGGTCTCACATGAGCACGAGTGACAGTAGCTCTCACACGAGCACGAGTGACAATAGGTCTCGCATGAGCATGAGTGACAGGTCTCACATGAGCACGAGTGACAGTAGGTCTCACATGACCACAAGTGACAGTAGGTCTCACATGAGCACAAGTGGCAGTTTCTTACATGAGCACTAGTGACAGTAGGTCTCACATGAGCACGAGTGACAGTAGGTCTCACATGAGCTTGAGTGACAGTAGCTCTCACATGAGCACGAGTGACAATAGGTCTCACATGAGCATGT